>BOSO01028173.1:0-39301 GCA_018403395.1 Gorsachius goisagi
GACCTTGACAAGTTTCGGTGAACAGCTTTGCGGACCTACATCTTGCTCGGGAAGGAGGGAAGGCCGACACGAAACCACAACGGGGCGTTGATGAATTAACTATGCTAACCAATGAGAAAGTGACTAGTAGGCATAATTATATGTAGCATTATATAAGGAGTGTAAATCGTAGAATAAAGCGAAGCTTGATTTATCAACCATATTGGCTGGATTCAAATTTCCCTCGTTCGGCAATGAAGCATTTAAACTATACTAATGCTTAGCTTTTAGCACATTCCAGCTCACCTGAAATTGGCACACCCATTTAGGACATGGTTGATTTTCACTGAGGCTGATGCCTTGCTGGATTAGACTGAAAACCTTCAGTGCTTGAGACCCCTGCTAAGATGCTGAATATAAGAAAGAAGATGTGGAAAAAAACGGAGACTGGATGAGGCACAGAACTGGCTAATGATCTGCAAGTATTTCTCAGGTGGGGTTTCCCTGGACTTTTTCCTTATGAATTTTCTACACAGATTCCCACTTCTCTGAGCCTATTCTTCGCAGTAACCTGGCAAGATTAATTGCTTAACGCATGGCCTCTAACATGGCTGTGTCAAACAGTTTAGAAGAACAGTTTAGCTTGTACAGTTTAGAAGAACAAATAAAACACGTAACCAATACACAATCTCTAAGCTAATTTGGAGAGAAAAATGCTAAAATTATTATTTGACATAAGTATTTAATGTCCTTTACACACCAGTGCCACCATTCAAGATTTACTTGCTTTTTTTTTTCTGTTCAAGTCTTGACTTCAGCAAATGCTAGGAACCAGCTGCAGATCACGATTACATCAAATTATTTTACTGAGTAAACACTGGGTCAATCCATTTTCCAAACACGTCAACAGAAATTTTTCACATTTCTTTTAGAGAGTACCGAGCTGATTCTAAAGCATTAGTTATAGTCATGACAACGACGCTCCAACTGTATCTCATAGTTTTCTTTATATTTTTAGCAGCAGTTTGACTGACAAAGTCTGAAAAATCCCCAAGGCAACTTCAAATACCCCTTTCCTGACCTTATTTTGCCAAATTAAAAACAGAAATCAAATTGTCACTTATCTCCATCCTGGTTTTTGTTCTTGTCATGTACTAACTTAAAGACAAAAGGAAGTTGATGCTTTAGCTGTCATAAAACCTAACTTGCTTCATCAAGTAATAACAAGTGCTTCAAAGTCAAGCAGCTGATTTGAGAGTAGATTCAGAATGAGTGATAAAAGCTGTCTGTTGTTTGCATTTTAACAACAGCTTTGTCTACTGATTTTTAATGTATGTTGTGAAAATTCATTCTCTGATCTACCTCTGTAACTAATTTTCCTCTTCTTTTCCCCAGTCATTTCCATTCAGCTCTAGTGCAATTCTCCTGACTTCACTAGCAGAAGAAACACGTCTCTTAAGCTATAGGATGATAATTTTGGAAGTCCCAGTCTCTGAACATAGCAGGTGGTAAATAATTTTTGACTGCGTGGGTGAGAGGTATTGCTCATGAAAACTAAGGGGGAAACCCTGAGGAAACCTGAAGATGTTTTTGAATAGGAGTTTTTGTTAACAGATGTCTCCAAGGCAGATGTCCAGGTCTGGCACGCTGAGTTGTACAGATGGTAGGCAGAGCCCTCAGGTGCAAGATATTGGGGTTTTGCTAATGCACTGCTGGACATAGAATTGTGCCCTTACCTTACTCAAAACAGGCGGATGAAACCAGATCTAATTGGTATGGTTTATAAAGAAAAAAAAACGACAACCCAAAACATTTAAAATATCATTTCAGCTATCCTCTAGCTGTTGCCTTGGGGGAAGAAAATTCTAAGATTTATATGCAATTTTCCCTTATTCTGAAGAACGCTTCATTTTGATTTCAAAATTATTTGCAGCCCACATTAATCTCTCAGTTTTACTGCTAAAATGTAGTTACAAGTAGAAATAGCCAGGAAAATTCAGTTTGTATGTTCAGGTAGAAAGAAATTGATGCGAAGTTGACTTAAGTTTCTTTTCTCATATTTTCAGTTTTTGATTCAGCTTTATATGCATATAATTTTGCCATTGTTTAATCAGTTTAATTAGTACTTTCCATTCTTTCCAGACTTTTGAACATATCTTAAATTTTTCTTTAAAGTGCCAAAGTCCAGTTTTATCCATTATGGGCCTGGCTACTTTGAAGCTTTAAGCTCTTGTGGACACATCTTGCTACATTATCATAAAAATTTCACAGAGGGAATACCGTTGAATTTTTTTTGTTGCAGTTACTGGTGTATGACTGGCATAATGCCATCATACACAACATCTTCAGCATAGGAAAAAGGAGGGAAAAAGCCTAGGTAATTAGAAATGCAAGTAAGGTAAATTGCTAAACGTATTCTGTTCTTATGCATTCAAGACACGTTTCTTACTCTAGCTCAGTATTTGGCAAGCAGAGTGTATACTTAGCTGAGAAAACACAGTGTTTAGCCACAGAGTATTGTGTTTTCCTACCTTTTTTTCCCAATAATTTCTCTAAGAATATATTTGAATTATGATGGAGTAGGAATTTAAACTGCAAAAGGGATCCCTGAACAAGTCTGTGACAATGTTCCTGTTTGGGATGATGACTACTTTATTCTGCTTGAGCTGAGTCCGCTTCTGAAACAGGCATGGAAGCACATATCCAAATTTAAATATCTGCCATGCAGGAATCAGAATGTGAATTTGTGGATGAGATTCCCCTTATAGTGAAGGGAAAGAAACCAGCAGCTCTTATCTCAGCCTCACACGGAACTGTGCCAGGGAATCATGCCCTAGGAATGTCTCTCTCCTGCCACTGACTCCTTGGATGCCTAGTTCACGTGCAAACACCTACATTGTCACATGCTCATAATTAGGTGACAAGAAGCCTAGCAGGGAGCCTGTAGACAAAATTATTCAGGAACAGTTGTCTCTCTACAAAAAATGCTAAAGGCAGACAAGCCCTGAGATCTGGGAATCATTAGAGAAGGGATTGCCCTCATGCAAAATCTGCTCCAAGTTTTGTATTATTTATATTTATATTCCCACAACACTCTGGGAGTTTTGAGATACGTCCTTGCACGTGCAGTACCATAAAACCACCCTCTGATGAAAATACAGAAAATGTTAATGTTTTCATTTACATGACTGCAAGACAGAGACAATACCTGGTACGAGGATCGTCTTTCTGTAATGGGTTGGAACTGGCCTCTCCTAAGCTATTCTTGGGGAGAATGGGAGAATGACTCAATTCCTTTCCAGATGAGGTCCTCTAGCATATATTTTATTTAAAAAAATACAGGCAAAGTTCTAATTTTTATTCATTTGGGACTAAATTCTTTACTAATTCTTTAGAGACATTTAGAATATAGCTGTCTTTTACACAAAACCCCTTTCTCAGTATGTTGGCAGTTTAAAAGGATCAGAAAAAAGCAACAAATAATTTAGTCTCTGTTTAATGCTCCTTTAAATGGCCAGAAAAGAGTTTCAGTGCAAACTACAGTCAGATCTATTGCTAGTACCCAGCAGTACATCGTGAAAGAAGACATAACTAAGATTAAAAATAATAATCATAAAAATCATCTATTGAAAAGAAACCATCTAAAGTTGTTATTCAGCGCCTGGCACAGAAAATGCATTCCCCACCTGAGAGTAGTAATGAGTCATCTAAGCAACTTGAAATGAAAAGCATATAGAAGGGATATTGAAAAAAAATAGAATTTAGAATCCAAAAATAAATAAAGAAGATGATTCCAGGCAGGTAAATACTTCAGTAGATTACTGAAAAAGATGGGATTAATATCAATCTTATCTCTAAAGCAGAGAAGTTAAAAATACATCTGGCAATCTGCTGGTGTTATCAGTATAAAAATTCATGCTAAATGACAGACGGGATAAAACAGACCTCTATTTTCAGATAAAGAAGGTCTGAAAATAAAGAATAATAACTCAGTATGTGAAAACATGGACTGGCAGAGGTGAAAACACAAAAAAGAATTCAGGTCTCCATGTAAAATGTATCTATATGCAGGCTTCATTTCACATCATTTTAGAAATTAAGATTGCGGTGTGGGATGCAGGGTCATAGCATTCTGGGTGGTTTGAAGCAATATACTGAATTACGTTGTAGGTCAGATTCCTCTAGAGACAAGAGAGAAAGTCATCTTCAAAAACTAGAAGGGACAGCTGAGAAATACAGGCTAAAGAAATCACATTAACTAGGCAAAAAAAATGTATAGGTAAAAAGAAGAGGCTATTCGGGAATATTAATGTGTATATGCTAGAGCCTACGTGACAGTGTCAGGAGAGGGAAAGCAATGCTAATGGCTAATTGAAACTAGATGTAGATACAAATGGGCCATATACTTTCTGCAAATCGCAGGAGGTATAGCCAGAAGATCCTGACTTAACCCACCAGGGAGTTAGGGGTTGTTAGTAAATTCCAAAACCAAATCCAGTTCCAGACCTTCAATATCACAGGCTTCCGTCTCATTGCTCTGGTTCCAGGACACTTCTTATATTGAAGAAAATAAGAAAAGATGCCCGATCATAAGAAAATTAATCAAGATAATGAGAATAACCAATAACTAAGCAAACAGAGCTGCCTTTCTGAGACTGAAGAACATTTAAATTCAGAGAAGAGCAGGATTCCCAGATGGTGAAATATCAAGGGAAATTGCTCTGTCTGTAGATAAAAGAGGATGAACAATGTGTCAGACAATGGCTTTTCTAAAGGTACGATTATAATTAGATCACAAAGCAGTATGGTACATGATATGACAGATTTTGCTAACATCTATCTATGACTTATCCATTTAAATATGCTAGTTGATGAATTGCTGCAACGCTGCAGCACCCACCCAGTGCACTCATGCGATGAGCGGTCCCCTCTGGCACTCTGGTGGGAAGTGGGATGACTGAGGCATTTGCTCAATGTAGGTAAAGTCCTTTTGCCACAAGCCAAGCTGCTGCAGTGCAGACAGCTACAGGACACTGCAAGAAGTCTTTGCAGGATCTCACAAGAAGGAATGGTGGCTTCATCCAGCTGTCACGTTGGGAGATAGACAAGAGAAAATAAGGGATGAGTGACCAAGAAAGGCAGAGGGCCTCCATGTCTTGAAGCCTTCTGGTTCAGAGTGATAACTTTAGGCAAGATCTGACTTAATCTAACTCAAGATACTGGGCTCAATAGAAGAATAGTAGAGTGAATTCCTATAGCCTGATTTAACAGGCTCAGGCCACATGATGTCAAAATCCCTTTAGGCCTAAAAATCTATGAAGGAATAATAAGTTCAACACAAAGGTGGCAATGGCAATGAAAGACTCTTATGAAGTGGGTTTAGCCATAAGAACTGATGCTGGAAACATATTACTTAATGATCTTATGCAGGAAAGACGTAAAATGGGAAGACAGGTTCGAAATCAGAAGAGACAACAGAGAAAGATCGACCTGTCATGGGCTTTTTATGTAATTACATTAGGTGGGTAGAAAGGTCTCTAAAAGGCAGTTCAGTTCATTTGCCTCAGACAGAATCAAGAATGGCTGATTTACAAATGAGAAACAGTGGAACAGAAATATTCCTGATTTTTTTTAGCAGTTTCCAATATTTGCAAGACAATTTTTGAATGAACATTTCTGCTGTAATCAAGTAGATCACTTCATGGCATTAGGGCTAAATTTGCAAATGTCTGATACCTAAAGGTGAACATACCTGTCTAGCTGGGTTTACAGAAGCTCCTAAGCAAGTCAGGTAGACAGAATGTCAATGAGGAGTTAAACATCTGCTAACACACTTTGGCACTTGGCAAATGTCAGTGAGTGACTATCTGAGCCTTCAGGTGCTTAATACTCTGCAAATCTGACCCCTGACAACTACTGGCTACTAAAGCCAGTGATGAGCCAGCAGGAGAGGAAAGCCACAAATACTATATCCTACAACCTTACATTACACTGAATTTCACCCACGGGTCGGGATGCTTTACATTATTTTGTGCTACGCTAAACATACAACTGCTCTGTGTAGCACTAGTAGCCTGCAATAGTCCAGCAATGCAGCTAAATCTGAGTCATTTTATAAAGCTCTTGGTGGTAAATTGAGTAGTATGGTGCCCGTGAAAGGCTTTCAGTAATACAGACCAATGCAATTCAACATTAGAACAGCACACATGCTTTTGCAACAGACAGGTGAAGTCTTGGTGGAAAAACAGATAAAAGTCATTATATTACTTTTATTGTCATACACATGCACGTGCATCAGATAGAAATTATTATTGTACCAACTCCATTATGAAGTCCAAACACTCATCTTAACTTTCCATAACGTAGAATTGTAGTGTCACCAATAGCACCTCTTAAAAGTTTTATATTACTCTGTTAATATTCCACATAAATCTGTTTAAATACAGGTATGTTGTGACAGTTGCTGGCTAGACCTCCAGCCAAAATCATTAAAAACTGTGATTATTTGTATATTAACTACTAAACTGTAACCTCAGAGATATCCTTGTATGCATTAAGATTCTATTGTGTCTGTACAGAATGTGTAAATCTATGACGTACATTGGTAATTCATAGCAAATAGGGAAAAAGGGTAGCAAACATCCTAAAATAACAATTTCTGCAGAAGTACTTCTAATCAACTTCAAAATCCATGCACTTGAGGTATCCTTGAGGAATTTAATGTGCTTCTTGTACTAATGATATTTTTTCTGTAAAGTTAATGTAGTAATTTTCACATCATTTTAACATGTTGCTACTGTTCATTAAAGCAAAGATTAAGCTGCCAGAAGATAGCATGCTATTAAGTCTAAAAAAAAAATAAGAAAAGAAATTAACTATTTTGACACTAACTAGGCGTAATTAATGGCCATCTGAAGTGGGCTTCCAAATAATAGTACACAACTTGTTGACAGTGGAACAAGAAATTCCATGAGAACAAATGTATCAAATTGCATTTGAAGCTCATAAAGACTTTGTATAAAATATACGTAAAAATTATGTGATGGAAATCCGAACTTCCAACTCTTGTGATTGCACCATGATCTACGTATATATATCAACTGATGAATCAACCAACTCCTAAAAGCTGCTACGCAATAGGAAGAAAAAAAATATAGGTAACCCTTGTCAATCTGAGAAAAGAATAGGATGAAACTTTTGAAAAGAGACTTTATGGTGTACTTGTAAAAACCAATGATGCTGAGAGCAATGTCTAATAGAAAAAAATTGTGATATGATTGTTCCACAGCCAGAAGTAAATGTCAAGAGAACTCATTGGGGGGCGGATGGATGTGGCAGTGCCAGTGCTTACAGAAGTCCTTCTGATTTTGTTTTAGGCTTGAAGCATCTGCAATACCAAAGACTGATTGCCCGTTTGTTATTTTTAGTGCAGCAGAAAATGTAGATACACAGATCATACAAGCAGTCAGTCAGTGCTGTGATTTACAATGCAGGCAGGTGTTAATCACACATTTAAATACAAATATGAAAAAAAATATACAAATTGCTACCAATTCCACTGCTTATTTTCCTGCTTATATTGTATAAATATAGGTAAAAATTACAAAAGTGAAGGTTTCTATGAGTAGCTAACTGTTAGCAGCTAATAAGGAGAAACTAGGATTCAGGCCCCTTACTATCAAGTGTATCAACAGTAAATTATTATATCTGTCAAGATGACAGACAAGTAGCAATGCTATTACATGCATGGATGATTTTCTTGTAGGTAGAGCATTTAGGTAGAGCATTTCTTTATTTCAAGTTTTGATACTGAACATGTACACAAGGCCAAAAAGCCAATGAGAAATATACAGGCAAATAATGAGCCTGTATCTTCGAGCACGGTGCATTAATAGAGGAAATTGTGCAAGGTACTTAAAGTCAATGGCCTTATACATCTGCTTAAAAATGAATGTGTGGGCCTTGGATCTGCATTTTATACCAGCTATTCAGTTCCAGCAAAAATCTGCTGCTCTTTAGTTGCCAAACTCTGTATCAGCTTGTCTGGCTGGAGTAATGAACAGCACAGATATTGTTAATGTATCGAGGCTTTTCAGCTCCACTTCCATGACATATGATTTTAATATTTCTTTGAAGTATGAAATTCCTCTTATATCTTTTTTTAGCAGCAAAATAATCCATCTCAAACCTATTCATCCTGATTATTTTCCTTGTCAGGTATTAGTACATCTTTACCTTTTGTAGGAATGCCACATGAAAGAATAAACTTAATAATAGAGAACATTAATAAACACCCTTGTGTGCCTGCCTTTTTCAGCTTCTCTAATCCACACTTTGTTCCCACTTTTAAGCAAGGCACCACACAACACACACTCACCAGAAACGGTTCAATTTAATATCACATAGGTTGTCTTTAGAGTTGAAGCCTTCCTCAGCTTCTGCTTCCCTTAACTTAATGGAAGTTATTTTTTTCTCCTTGTGGGAATTCTCTAAAGAGCTCAATCAAAGAAAAGGGCCTCTGAGACACTCCCTGACCCTCCACTACCCCAGACCCTATTTCAGTGAGATGCCTGGAGCACACACAGGGCTTTAATCACACACTACCCTGCACTGGAGGCAATGAAAGGCTCACATCTTAAATGCTTCACTGGCCTCAGTGGATTAAGAAACATTTAGGGTTGAAAGAAAAATTTTAGAAATCAACCTTCTTTAAATCGCAAATGTTTTCAAGGGTTTCTGCACCCTCCTAATGGCACTTTGATTTGAATGACTTTAAATGCAGTGCCATATTTGCATGTTGTTGATTAGCCAGGGTGCTGGTGGTGTTGGTTAGTCTAGAAACCAGGGTTTAGTCCAGAAAACAAAGCTTTACCTTTGTCCTTCTTTGAAAGCAGCTATTTTGCACTCTCCCTGAGATAGCTCACAGCTGTCACTGCTGCTCTCTGTAAGACGAAGTAGAGAAGGTCTAACCCGAATTTAAAGCTAATAAGAGGATGAACTTAAAAGGAAGTGAAGAATAAATCACATTAAACTGGGAAGCAGCCAACATCTCTTCCAAAAACCAAAGGTGAAATCTCAGCCTGTTGAAGTTCCTCTCAAAACTCTCCTTGATTTCAACAGGATTAAACTCATCATGAATGTAAGTCATTCGTGGCCTATTGCTTTTTTTGCCATATGGAATGAGACTCGAAGCTGCATGAGAAGAGAAAGCTCCAGTACACACCTACAGAGACCTGTTTTCCCAGAATACGGTATTATGACCATTCCTGTAAGGATCCTTGGCATTATTGGTGATTAGTTTTAAAATGTGCTTACAAAACTTGAAAACAGCCTCCTAATCTCCAGTTCTCATTGAATTTAATTTCTCCACAAAGTGTTCTTAATGGTTTACAAAAGTGTTCCTCCCTAAAATGACACAAGAGAGGAAATGAATGCATTGCTTGCTGAATGGCAAGGGACCTGGAGGGGGGGGTTAAAAAAGAAAGAAAAAAACCCCAAACACCTCCTCCATTAAGAAAAAGAGAAATCAGTAATATTTCCATGTCTTCCAGTTATAAATTTGATTCAATAGGTCACTAAATTAAAGCAATGATAACTAAAATCAACTTTTTGTGCAAAAAGATGATATAAAAGTAAGTATAAAGCTCTTGGGTACATCAGGTTTTGTAATTATCTAGAGAAAACAGATTTCCAGACTACCTATCGTATCTTATGTTAGAAGCAACTCACTTTCTTTTATGTAATTGAGACATGGCTTTAGAGTTCTGAAGACTATCTACTCTTCACCAGAGGGACCTGGCTAATTATTGGAAGTACTCAAGCTACTAAGTATAATGAATCCAAATCTGCCTGGCACTGTAATTGCCCCCAGCTATTTGACAACATGCTATGGAGGTTTTGTGAATTGCTGGAGGAACCCATTTCGTATTCTCAATATAATGAAGAAATGGGTTTTTTCCTATTGATCTTTGGAAAAAGAATTTTTAATGAAAACAAAACTCTTCTTCCATCTTTTTGCTGCTTGAATATCCTTCCCTCTCTAGTAGAGGAAAAATGCTGAATTGATTCAGAAAGGAAGACATTTTTATAGGAAAAGAGACACTTTTACCTACCTTTTAATACCAATTATTCATATCCAGCTGATTGTTATAACTTTGGTTTCAAGAGGCTGGATTATTACTTAATGATTTATACAGAAGCACAGTTAAAAATGGATACTTATTCTAAATTAAATTGAACAAGAAGGATAGGCCTATATCTTAGCACTACAGGGGATCTGAGAACAATTCCCCACTCTGCCACATACTGATCTGTGCAAGGAATTAAACTGTTCTGTATCTCACTCTGCTGTGATATAGGAACGGTAACAATCCGCCTTTTTCCCAGCTGTTTTTTGCTTCTTATATAAGAACTGTAAATGCTTTGGGATGGTGATATACATATACAGTTTCTGGCGGAGCTGGCCCTAGCCTTTGAAAAAAATTTTATATATTTTATATATTGCCATTGCAACATAATCAGTAATAACATCATGAAACAAATGTGGACACACTTGGAGGGACCAAGAATACCTCACCAGATATAAGATTAAATCCCCTTTGAAAACAATGAGGTGAAAATAGTATTACAGCTATTGTGTCTGATAAGACAAAGGAGATTGGTCCCTAGAAATCTCTGCTACATTCACTGAGACATTAAGTCTAAACATTAAAAGCTGATCCCCAGAACATGGAAATGCTATGCCTGTATTAATGGTGACTGATAAAAATTGATATTTTAATCAGTGTGCAATACAACTGAATTCCAGTAAAGTATCTGGTTTGCATCTCTTCATTTGGATCAGCTGAAAGCCTGAAGATCACTGATGGTGGATTTTTCCACAGACAAAATGCTTTCCTCTGCCACCAGATGGGAATAGGAAACTGTGGTAATACTGACTTACATGAATACTTGTTAATATTTTACTAGAAACACGACAAACTAAAGTTTAATTTGCATTAAAATAAAATATTATTAACACTGTATAAAGTTTCATTTTAAAAAAAAATATCAGTAGTAGCCTCTTCTGAAAACACAGCAAAGAAAATTTCTCTCAAAGGTGAAGGGTGAAGGAATGAGATGAGTCGAAGGAAAAAAAATGGTAATTTTAGAGTATGTAACTTCTGGAGTCAGTATTTAATGAATTCACATTACTTGAAATCCAGGGGAAAAGTGGAATTTTGATCAGCTGGACATGTTGCTCTAGATAATTGTGAGTCAGAATCCATCTCCTCCTGTTCAGAAAAATCATATTATTGAAAATATCATCTAGTGTAAAGTGTGTTAGGGTTACCCAGTAGGTAACTCACAGTCTCAAGTGAAATCTCCAAATTAATTTCATTGCAAATTTACCTTCTCCTTTCACCAGAAGACTGTTGGTCTCCCAAGGAATCAGGCTTCAGTGCAGTCCCACAGTGTCCCTGGCCCCTTCAAGCATACAGACAGGCCTATATTTAATCACATCAGGAATCCCATAGATCCAGTATATGCAAGCAGTCTCTATGGAGTTGGAATCTACATTTTACTCCAGTTAATCATATAATCTCAAAACAAAAATAATATCTGACAAAAACATACCTCTTCAGGTGAAGGGGGCTTTTTAGTGTTGTTCTTGTTTTAAATGGCATTTCTATTTCTTGTACTCTCTGGATTTACCAAATAATTTTATTTAATTCTTAAACATCACAAGAGCCTGTTGCTCTAGGTCAAACTTTGACATTGACTTTAGGAGGTCTTAAGCGTAAAGGACTTAATAAATTGAGTTTCATATTTGGGATATGAAAATAGATGTCTCAGTTTTAAACCATCTCTTGCTGTAAAAATTAATATACCAACAACACAGCTGAATTAGACACTCTAATATTCAGGGAAAATAAGGATACTTTAGCAGAACTTAGAAATGTCTCAAAATATGGCATATTAAAAAAAACCAAACAAACTACTTCATATCCCTAATACATTACACTTACTGAAATTTGAATCTTTTCTGTTTAACCAGTTGTCGAGTACTCTTAATTACTTTTCATTACAACAAAAAATACAAATTATAATCAATTCACACCTTTACTATGTGAAAGATCTGAAGTAAAATAAAACATTATCAGCTGCTATGACAGCGATCTCTGACTCTTCAGAGAAAGAAGGCCTCAGCAGGACCTTAAGACAGTCCGTTACTTGTTTAAGGTAACTAATGTCTTCCTGTTGCTGCTCTAGGATGGACCACAGCAGGCTGAATTATTTAATTCTGCTGTGATCTACAGAGATGGATTTTTATACAAGTGTGTAGATGAACCACACTAATTTGTTCATCTCCGTTTTCCTTGCTAATTTTCGGCCTGTAAATGTGGATAAAAGTCTAGCTTCCTTTGAAATATAGATCAAGATCTATGTTTAAAATTTCATTATGAGTTTGACACAAAGGTTAATGCAAGAATAGCCAGATTTACATTATGGACTTTGAATCAGAGTTTAAAAGAACTATATGACTTGATAATCATCCTTTCGATATGAATAAAAAAAATCAGCAATAAAAATACAGTCAGTTCAGAGAGTGACATCCCAGTTAAACCATTAAAAACTTTCATCATTTCATCCTCCCAAAGATTGCCTTCTCAACTCCTGAATCCCCTCAATGACTTTCTAAAAAACTTGGTTCTTCAACCAGTTTCTGGTCTTTCCCACTGTAATTTTGGATCTGATTTAATTTAAGGTTCAATCCTTCACCTATTGGGTGAAACCCAAATGGTAGTATATACACAAATGCCATTAAAATGTATAATGCAAAAGTAGAAAAGAAACAAAATTGCAGTGACTTCTTCAGGAGTACAGTGCTGTATATAACTTAAGCTTATGAGAAAACAGTTGGAAAAAAACCCATACAAAATTCTAATGGAAACAGCTTTCCAAACTAAGAAAAATGTCTGCGTCCTACCCATACACTCCGCCCTGGTATGCACTATAGATAATGAGCAATGCTCAGCAGCCAGCCCCCACTCCATTTTCTTGCAGCCTTTCAATTTCAGTCAAGTTCTAAATGTAAGATCACACAAGAGTAGGAAGGTCTATAGTTGCTAAAATAGTGTAGACTTAAATTCAGTCTTTCTCATTCTGGTTTTCTAAAGCAGCTCAAGAGATAATGTTGGCCTTAATTTAAGAGGTGTTTTAAATACTATGGGACGAGTGAGAGAGCTCCCATTGCTTTTGTAGCACCTTGATCATGTGAGATATACTGCACTGGTACCAGTCCTGCAAAGCCTTTAAGCATATATCTATTTTTACGTTCTGTGTAGATTTAAAGCAAGTCTCTTGCATGAGGCCAGAAAGTGGGATGGAAAAAAAAAAAGGAGGAAAAAAAAAAAAAGACACCCACTCCTTTAGATGGGCAGTAGAAGTGAGCCTATGTAGTAAGTAGATCTAAGTGACAGAAAAGAGGACAATATAGAGACAGAGAAATGCTGGCATTACCATAGCAACAGCAGAATAGCAATTAGGTGAAATACCATAGACAGTAGAAAAAAAAAGATTACTTATTTTCACCTTGATTCTCATATCCTACGGCATATTTTCTTTAACTCTAGTTATTACACACAGAGTCTGAATCTTTCCCTTTCCCCTACCAATTCAGTGAGAGAATTCATCAAATGCTTAGTGACTTGAATCACACAGGGGAAGATAAAGAATAAAAGAGGGAAGGATAGGAAAACTTCATATACAAATGGGAGGAAAGAATAGGAGACAAGTGAACCAAGATGGGAAACCTCCTGAACTGCATGTGTGATGGACTCTGAGGAGAGAACCTGGAAGCAGAGAATTTACTGGTCATCCACCTGCAGCTACTTGAACACCAATGGTTGTGGTATCCATGCAGTGCTGCTTTGATCACTGTTTGCCTCACAGATAGGCCTTGTTTTCAAAGTCTCTGGTCTAGTCTGAGGGGTTTCAAAATCCATTTTTGTCAATGAAGGGAATTCTCTGTGCAGTTCAGTTGGAGGATGCTATATGCCCAGCCTGCTGGCAGTCCATGAAGAATGGGCTGAAACAGGCGAACCTGAACTTATTCAGTCCAATCCACATCATCACACCTATGTGGTATTTTCTAACATGACATTGTTTAACTCATCACTGGACATCATCTGCTTCAGCCTCCTGAAGCATCTTTACCTGCTTCTTTCTGTTGTTTTTTCACAGCACTGGGATGGGGAAGGAGCCTCAAAAATCTCTTTTCATACTGCCAGGTGGCCTCAAGCTAAGTGGTGTTGAGGGCACTCAGTGTGAGCACAGGTATCTATAAAAATCAGATTTGTGACAATCTCTTAGATAGAGAAACAAGCAGCAAAGCCGGTTGGATAGACAGGATTTCAGAGGATGCAAAAAACAAATTTTGAGGAAAGTCTGCAAGACATAATAGCACATCCAGCAGGATCAGAAAGATGACAATATGACGATGCTGGTTGTTGCGGGTAGTCCCAGTTCAGCAGCACCTTCTTTCAAACATTGGACTAAGAATGAAAGGCAGTAAATCATAGCAAGAGATGAGGTAGAAAAACAAGGAGGAGATCCCAGGCCTGATCTTCTCACAACACAATGACAGTATCTTGGAAAGTCTCATGAACCAGTGTCAGGATTGCAAAGATTAGTATCCAGAATGTTTTCTTAAATAAGGAATAATACAGTGAATGGTATTGTACCTATGCAGCAAGAGCTGCTGAGAAAAGAAAAACTGAAAACAGCAGAAGAAAGAAAAAAACAGCAGAAGAAAGAAAAAAACAGAAGAAAAAAGAAGAGCTCATAGCCAGAAAACTTAAAGTAGGAGTCAAAAAAGCTGCATTTTGCTTAACTACTTTGCTTGACTACTTCTCCACCTTCCTTGCTTTGTATCTCTAACTATGTATGAAAAAAAAAAAGATTAATTTCTAGCAGAGAGTATTTGTGCGGGTAGTAAATGATGAATTGTGGTGGCACATGTTGCTATAAGCATATAGAACAGAGTTTATGCTCATAAACATTAGAGTGCAATGCCCAAAAATGCAAGGTCAGGCATGGCACAAACATATATTCTGTTTTATTGGGTGCTTTTTCTCATGTTGACATTAGTATTAACGTATTCTTGGAGGCAGCCCATATATTATTGATTAACAATCAAGACAGTTTTTTGGGGTGCATGCGCAGAGAAAAAACTAATGTGATACTGCATGGCTTTTCAAAGTCCATTTGTGAAGAAGTGCAGTGGTACAGAGCTGGAGACTGTCAGCAAGAGGTTCCCAGAGTCACCAGACAAAGCAATATATTACCTATCCCATGGCACTTTGGTGGCACTACCTCTGCGAGCTGACCTGCTCACTGCAATGTCTGCAGAGACGCTTCATGCTCTGCACAGTACGTACTTTGACCCATGCCAAAGCTAGGAGAAGGCCATTTAATTCTGACAATATGAATTAATTCCTTGGAATTTATAAAACCAAAGGAGTTGAGTTTGTTTCATTCTAGATTGATTCTTTACTTATTTTAGGCTTTTTATTAGCTTTCAATTTTTCCCAGGGTTGCCAGATTGATTGCACTGGATCTGGACTTTCATGAAGAGCAGGTCAAGTTAAAACTATGCTCAATAGTGCTAAAAACGATGCACTGTACTGAATCACACAGATAGGTGGGTAGAGCACCTGGATGCCAAAATATAATCACCCATTATAGCTCTCTTGGGCAACATTTTACATCACTATGATAGCTTTGACAGAACAAGGACATGGAGGCATGTAATCCACGTTAGCAGGCTGCATTGTACACCCATGTTTACAAGCATCCCTCTAGAAAAAAAGATTGCAATGACTCAGAAGTATCTTTCTGGATTGACATTAGAGGGCAAGTTATGGCCACATATGCCTTCAATGACCTAAAATTGTTGAGGATGACAGTTTTCTCTAGGAAAGTCAAGTGGATTTATACTGGGATAAAATAGTTATGAAACAGTCTAATAAAGTGATTTTTGCAATAGGAAATGCCTCAATTTATCTTCAACACTTATTTAACTGGAAAAGAGCCTTTTATACCTAGGTAGATTCCAACGCATCATCAAAATTGCTGATAACTGCTAGTTTGAGCATGAAAATTGATCACTGTTATAATTCCATAAATCAGTATATCTTATTGTACTAGAACAGGGTCACAATCACTGTTAATGGAACTAGAGGAATGGCGCTTTCAGGGTGGAAGTAAAATTGGGAGGGGAATACCCTAACCAACAAACAGCAATATAGCACTGCCGAGAGAGAGAAAAAAAATTTTTACTGTCCCGCTTGGATTCACTTTTGTCATTCAACCAACTATCCAGCAGGTTGACCTACATCTATTACTGTCTTTCCTGGTTAAAGAAAAAATACTTCCAAGCCTTTGAATAACAACACATGAAATCTGCATTCCCTTCCAGTGGAAAATATTACAAACCCTAACCTGTTTAAAACATTCAAACCATTATTATCCACTTCCATCATTCTTTCCATATTCTGTTCTATATTTCTTGGCAAAACAAACCCTGTTATATAAGTTTTTATGTCTCATTTTGTATATTCCTTCAAATACACTTCTATTAACTGGTTTCCCTCTGCCTTCTAAATTTAGCTGATGCCACTTTTTTTTTTTTTTTTAGCCCAGAACTTTTTGCAGTCTACTCTTTTTCTGTTTTTAAATTAGTTCCTATTTGACATTTCCAGATCATCCATTTGGCTAGCAATAACAGCATTTTAAAAAAAACAGCAAGGAAAATAGCCTCTCCCCAGGGAGCAGCGAGGGACAGAGAAGGAAATGCTGCAGCTTGTGCAATGCCCAAGCAGCAGGTTCCACACAGCTACAGTCAGGCTCTGTCTCCTCAGACATCCTTTCCAGTCAGTATCAGGCACACAATATCACCAGATTTTTCCGATTGCAATACTTGTTTCCAGCCCTTTGCAGTGAACACCAAATGCACTAAAAAAAAGGACATTAATTAACAATAAGCCTGGTTGGACACAGCTGAGGAGGAAGAAAAGAGTCACTGACATGCTTGTGAATGTTTAGAGTGCAGTCTGCCTTATGTAATTCAGAAAATAGAAAACTTCGCTCTGAAATTATATAAGCTTATAAAAAAGATATAGCTTGTAGTTCAGGCTAGGACTGCTTCTGCCAGAAGTCAGGGGTCCTGAGAAATCACTTAGAAAATTTATGTCTTGGGCTGGCACTGTCCACATGTTCTTCCTCAAATACCCATCCTATTTATGTAAGGCTGGAGGTCAGATGGGTGACTTCAAAGAACATAAAATACTTTGCGTCTACTTCTTTGCACAGAAGCTTGAGATTGTACTACTGAGAGATGAATGGCCTTATGACAAATCCTCCAACTTTGGGAGTAACCTGAGTAACTTTTTTTCCTATCACAACAAGAATGAGAAGAAAAGACATGAAGTCTTTGAATGTCTTCACATGTTCATGGTGCAAAGTCTTATAATATACAAAGTTAGAGGGACAGAGGCATACATCAGTGATATTTCTGCACAGTTTTGGAACTAATGGAGATAATCCATCCTGAGTCAGCCTGAATCCTGATTTGGATTTGAGAGCCTGATTTTCAGCAGAGTCCTTATGTAAACACAAGATTACATTCACTGAAGTGTTAACATGGTCAGCAGTCTTGCCCTGGCCAGTCATGTTTTGGTAAGCAGCTACATTTTCATGACACACAAGTCAACATTTCATCTCTGTTTGCTTCATTCATTTTTGTGGCTATTGCTATGCTTCATGGAGAAGAGCAATGTGCTTCAGGCATTATTTGTCTCCCAGTCTGTTGTAGGAAAAGTAGTTATCTCCTCATAAGGGAGAAGACATAAGTCACTACCTACACCTGAATGATTAATTTTGCCTCCTCATGAGAGACTGGGCAGGCTGCTATTCCCAGTGAAATTAAGAATTGTGGTGGCCTCTACCCCTGTTAGTCCAGGTTTAAAGTATCATTCAAGACAAATCTGAGAATTTGTTTATAAATGGAGAAGATTTGGGCATTAAGATTTGAGTACAAACCTACAGTAACCCCGCAGTTAAGATATCCTGCAATTGTTTTGCTGAACTGAGGCCTCAACAAAAGGTTGTCCTTTTTCTTTGTTAATCATACTTAAATTTTCTCAAAAGGATTGGTGATCATTCCCATAACATCATTAAAGTGTACTGCCTTTGTTTACAAATATGTAGATGTTTCTACTGGGTTTCACCATCTGTCCATTCATAATTATTCTAAATGTTCATTGTCATCTTTGCTTGGACATTTGCTTTTTTACAGTGCCTACTGATTTTAGTACTTACCGTATCCCCTGCTACAGTTAAGAAGTGCAAGAAATAAAAATACAGTGGACTGGGAAACACTTAAAGGCTTCATTTTTTATGCAATCAGATTTCTGCTAACTTCTGAAAAACAATTCGTACCCCTTGGCAGCACATCACTAACTCTTGGTGTTAGCTAACAGGAATGGAAAGAGGTTGTTAGATGATAGAAGGGTTAGACTGGGTTAAACAAGATTGCTCTGTCATTAGGGATGATGCTATCTGTGACAATCAAACACTTTGCAGAGGCTTCGTTCTGCGATCCAAGCAAGTTTTTCAGAACTTGCCAGCCCTTCTTAAAGTGCATGAGATCAGCATCTTTCCGAGCATGAAATCAGAGCTCATCCTGTTGTTTCTCTGCATCAGTTACCACTGCAGCACATCCTCTGCCTCCTTTTTTTTCAAGGACATATATTACCTCTTGCTGGGAATTCACATTAATGAACCCTTTGGTTTTACATTTCCCCAGGGTTGCCAGTGAGGTTGAGCAGCACAAGGAAAGGCCATCCAAGTGAGTTGTGTTCCCTCTTTGTGAGGAAGCATACACTCTGCTGTCAAAGTCTCTGTACTACTGAGAGAAAACCAGAAAGTTTATGGCTATTAGTCCTCTGCCTTTTCAAGCCTTTATTTTCTAAGATTTTTCCACACTTAGTGATTTGGTCTCACATTTACATAACACAAGATCTAATAAAAGACCATCCAACCAAGAAGATAGGGCTTTTTAACTACTGTTTTGTAGAAAAACACTCTCTGCAGAGGTGGCTTTCACTGTGTAATGCTACTCTATCAAACTGGTATTAAATTATATCTTAGATACTAAACTTCCTGACACCTCTAGTTATTGATTGCTGGGCAGGTTTTATCAACATCTTTCATCTTTGTGCAATCATTCTTTTCATCTTAACTATTCTCAAGTACCTTTCTGTAGATGATCCCTTCCATCCCTCACTATTACTCATTTTGAGATCTTCTGTCACTCATTTGACAGCAAAGCCACCAATATATAAAAGTTGTTGTGCTTTTAAATGGAAGTACACTGTGAGAGATTTTAAATCCTCTTTATGTGAATATCTTGATTCATAAAACCCAACCTAATTATTTTATGAGATTCAAAATTCTTTGTAGCCCCCAAATCATCCAGTAAAACAGTTTATGTCTCCTTAAACAGCTGTAGAAACAACCTGCAATTTCTATCCATATCTCTTACAATGCCATATTGAGAAAGAACTTGTGATTTAACTTGATCAAGTTCCTTAGCTCCAAAAATATAGCATAAGAGCAAAAAATATAAAACTAACAACCAGTGATTAATAAATATCTGCAAAATATGAGATATTTATCTGTGGCATTTACAGAACTATTTATAATGGAGAGGAAAATCAGCAGAAAAAAATTCAAGAGGTACATAAAAAAAAATTTCCTAAAATCAAAATTTCTTACTGGAAGAAATTAGGACTCCAAGCTGTTGTATAATGCTTTTCAACCAGGGATCTCAAAGCACTTAAGAAAGGATGTTAACAGTGTCTACACATAAAGGAGCACCTACAGTGCAGAAGAGCAAAGTGACTTGCCCTAAGATCAAGGCCAGATTAGTTTTTCGTCTTAATATACAAAACTATACATATTTTAATAACAAAATAAGACCATGAGTGAAACCTGAGCTCCTTAAAGGCTCCTTAAGGAGGCCATGACCCATGGATAAGTGCCTTATTTTATTTTTAACAGCCTTATCTTCTGTAAGACATGGAAACAGTATTAATTCACTTAAACCTGACCTGGACAAATAAATTGCTAGTTGTCTAATAAAAACAGTCCTTCTCCTGCAAAGAAATAGATAAAGTGTAAAAATACTGAAAAGACCCAGAGCCATCCTTCTGCTTTTCTCTAAAGCATGTTCAGCTATGCCTTCTGATACTTTGAGAAGTGGGAGAATGGGTGGTTCTGACTGGCAAAGACAGTTCAAAGCTGGAAGTGTCTACTTCTCTACTGATAGTACCTAAAATGCTAACCTTCTCTAGGACAAACCAGTGACTTTGCTAGTGTGGCACCTCATAGATCTAAGGTGTGCTGTTTCTCATTCCTGGGATATGAGATGACATTAGAGATGTTTGTATGAGGTTGACTCAATAGCCTATTAATTACTGAACTGTACTCTTCAATAAATATAATCTAGAGTAAATGTAATATAAAGAATATTTACTACATAAAAAAACCAAAACACAAAGAAACTCATTCCTTTAAACAAATGAACACTGACAAAGTAATGCAGGCTTGGATGGCGATTGCAGTGATTATCAGAATGAGGAGCAAATGCCTTATAATGCCAGAAAAATATCATCACTATATGAATTATAGGATCTTATGAGTACAGATCCGTACTCATAATATTTTATAGTCTCCTGATGTAGAAGTCTTTTGTGCTTGAGAACCCTAGCTGCCCAGCATTTGCAGCACTTCATGGTCTGAAATGTAACATCTATCTGGAGCTGCAGATATGAATGTTATGCACAGTGGAGATTTAAGGATAGAAACTCTTTATTCTGTTGAAGACAACTAACAGATTCTTTATGGCCACAAGGAAAATCAGATAATTTCTTTCAGTATCAAAGCAACCTTGATCAGAACAGTCAACCAGATGAAATTTCAAACAGCTCATTTCAGATCTGTTGGGTAGGTGGTCAGCAAGTGCGTCCATATCCACAGGCTGCAGGGAAAGTACAAGGGTCAAGAAGAAAAAAAAAAAAGCAGAATGTGCAAAGTTGCAATAGAAATATGGTTTTATATAATTGAGAACTATAATAAGATTATAAGTTAAGATCTGCATAAATATATGGATGTTTTCCCAGAATAAAGAACCAGGTTTCTATTTCATTCATAGAAAGGAATATATATTTGGGCAGAAAATCATTAGGAATAATTAATTTCTATGATCATGTATTATAGTTTTTCTAATTTGGTTTTATAGTGTAGGCCACTGCAAAATAGCACTCACACCAAATTAAAATGTTCAATTGCAGCTGCAACAGTAATTTTTGAAAAGTACAACATTAAAATGCTCATTAGGTCACAGGAATCAGAGACACCTGAATGAGAAAGGAAGCTCTAAAGTACTCAGGAGGTTGAGGAAAATACATACACATAACGCCCCCCCCAAGTATTGTACCTCAAGATGCTTAGGGACTCAATTTCTCTAAACAGCAACTTCAGCTGCTATTACAAGAAGTACTGAAGTCATAGCAAATTCAAAAGCAATCTTGATTTTCTTTTCTCAAGTGACACCACGTAGCTCTGGGATAAATTACTTTCAGATGCTTTAAACGTAATTTAAAACATACCACTTACAATAAGGAAAACATTATTGTTTATGAATGTTTTATAATAATATTATGGAAAAATCCATCTTTGCTCAGATGATGGCAAGAAAAGAAAGACTGAAAAAAATCTTTGGAACGATAACACTTGCCAGGTTACTCCCATTAGGTCAGGAGATTACAATAACCATTCTTATTTATACCCAGCAGTACAGTTAGGAAAATGACATCAACTTAAAATATCTTTAACTCCAAAAATTATTCTAATTGGTTTATTACAATATTAATAATTAAAACTTACTTCCAAAAATGGATCAAACATAATTTGCATATCTACTAAACCCTGCAGGAGCTAGGAATATAGAAAGAACCAATATGCAAAGAAATTAGACTTAATAAATTTTGTAGCCCTTTATTCATCTCAGTGGAGATACTAATAGCACAGATTAGTAATTTATGATGATTTAAATCTATTTCCAGACAATACGAATAAATGGCAGAGGAGGGCAGGCATGGCATGAAGGAAAAGGTTGTGACCTATGCTACCTGCCTGGCTGGGTTCTGCAAGCAGACAAAGCAGCAGCTGGTTTGTGTGTGTGCACTGAACGGGTGGCCCTAGACTGGAGGAGTCCAGGATCCATCCTGCCAGCACCCCAGTGGGTCCCAGAGACCACTGTGCTGCTGTGGACAGAAACCTCCCGATGCTCAAGCAGGAGCCTGAGGCCCGCAGCTGTATGAGGACTCTGCCTGAGCACCTCTTCATGGCAGGATTTGTACGGTTTAACCCCAGATGTGCACCCACCAACCCAAGCTCGATGTGACCATGGAGCCACATCTGCCACCTGAGAAGGGGATGGAGCACCATAGTTTCTCCACAGTACGATGCCACAGGTCTCTCAGATATCTAGCCACCCTTTCCTCCCTGTTCCAACAGCTTTTTCTTAGAACTATTTTTGTGAAAGTAGTAAAGAAAATGGCTCTGTTATTGAGCAAGCTAAGGGAGAATGATGCAAAGTCTGTTGCCTTAAATATCTGAGTTACCTACTTTGTAGAGTGGTGCTTTGGCATCCTTGGATTCTGGGATTGACCAGTTCTTTCGAGCATGACCTTTGATTTAAGTTGATTTTGTTAGCATACACACCCAAATGATAATGTTGGGGGGGGGGGAGTGTTTTGTTTTTTTAAACACAGAGAAAGATAACTCATTTTTCTGTTCCCCAGAGCACAGCTGAGTAGTCTGCATCTTTCTGCAAAATCTGATAGCACAGAGGAATCACATGGTCTTTGATTATAACCTGATTATGAAATTAATTTCCCTTTTCTTGTACTTGTATTCCAAAATTATCTGATTATGCAAATATCTCTCTCTAAAGGCAGTATTTCCCCTCTACTCAAAATTAGAAGAGCATTGAATCTCAAAAGAAAAATCTCATTTTTGAAAGCTTTACTGAAGCATAAAAGATCACCTACAAGTAAGATCAAGACTTTAAACATTTTTCTGTGAAAGCAAATTCTCACTTCGTCAGGAGGGAAGCTGCAGCAAAACACAAGTTTGCCCTGAGGAGCAGCACTGTCCCAGGGCAGCTCCGGTGACAATGGGGAAAAACCACAAGGTATTTGCTTCTTTTTCCTGAGGGAGAAAAAGCCACAAGCTGCCTGCTCTGCCCTTGCCCTGGGACAGGCAGGCAGGATGCATCTGGTGCCTCCCCTCTCCCTCCCCAGAAGGCTACAACCAGGCAGAGGAGCCAAGGAAACAGGGAAGGGAAGATAATAAAACATTGGGCCATCTCGCTTCCCAGAACAGCAGCTTTGTTTACCCTGACAGAGAGTACCAGCAGCAGCACCAAGGAGGATAACGGTGTAAAGCAGCACCATTTATCCTTAGCTCCTTACAGGACAAGGCAGGAAGCTCATTTGATTAAAGAGGCAGCTCCGTACTTTTATTGCTCTTGATTTCTTTCTTATTCATGACTCTCTGGATAAATTCAGCCTACTTTCCAATATCATCAGAACCACCCCAGGAACATTTGAGAGATAAAGCAGTTGAGTGATGTAGCAGAGATACAGCTTTAGCAGCCACAGCTGATAGATACTGAGTAGAGACATGCCCTTTAAAACCTGAAGGGAGAAGCACTGATGTTTCTGTTTATGAAATTAATAGGTCCAAAAAGCGTAGCATGCTGAGACATCAGGCTATTAGCAGGAGCCTTGCTGACAGCCCACTTAGAAAAAAAAAACCCAAAGCTGTGACAGCAGATTAGGTTGAGGAGTTAGGGGTTTTTTTGCTTTGTACTTTTTTTTTTTTTTTTAAGATGTATGTAGAGAAGTCAGCAACCTATTTCAATGGTTGCTTCCTCCAGGTCTAAAAATAACACACAGCCCTATACATCTGTGGCCAGTCAACAGCTCAGGCCAAACACCCAGCAGCTGTATGTGACACAGCTCCCTACCCATGGGGACAATGCAGGACCTGACCATAAAAAACTTGGTGGCAATGGACAGACAGATGGCTACATGGATAAGAAATCACTTAATATTTAGTTCTCCAGCATACTGAGGTAAAATTGTGACATCCATATTCACTTTATGGGACATGCTGAGGTCTTGCCTTTTGAAAATAATTGGTCTGTTTATTAATAGATTTTTCCACATTACCAGAATTTGGGGTAACTGCTTTATAGTAAAGTATCAAAAAATAAAATAAATACACATAACTGGTCACCAGATGTCACTGTCTTGTCATTCCAACATGGACAAAAAATATAAATCCATCAGCAGAAAACAAAAACAGACATACAAATAAGAGGCAGGAGAAAATCTGAGATATGGAGAAACAGACTCCTTGTTCGTCTGCAGAACTGGAAGAAGATTACTTTATAACAGGTTTCTCAACTCTGTTATAATCACTAATTTATTACATTAATTTCCTGGGTTTTCCCTGCCCCCCATTAGTAGAAGTCTGATTGCCTTACAGTTGTAAAAACTGAGGATGATCTGCAACTCTGGTGTGAGCATGCTTCCAATGAAAACAGGTGGGTCTTTATGGTTGAGACCACAGCAACCAGTTCAACTGGCTTTCTGGATGGCTTCTTCCATTGCACATCTTTTAGGAAAATTCTGACTTTGTGAATATGTATATCTAGGGTTAGAGGTCTCCCTAAGTGATGCTAATATTGAAGAGACTTCAGTAGCTCCTTGACAAATAACACATTCTCATTAAAAATACTTTACAGCTTGCACATTGCTTTAGTCCCAGCTGCCATAGGGAGGGATAGCTGTGCTGTTACCCTGTCCCGGGGCGAGCTGTGGTTCACACCACAGGTTGTTTTGGAGAAGGGCAGAGACTTCTGGGGTTTTAAACACTACTGCCTTCCATGAGAGGAATGTTTTACTGGTAGAATTAAATCCCCAGGAATGTGTCATTGAGCTCTTATGTATTCTTTGCACCATTTTGTTTTCAAAGGCACAGGGCATAGTATAAGTGGGAATATTAGACCAAAATCAGTAGACTAGAAAGGTGTGTGGATATCTATCTGCAGTTGCTCTTCCATTAGATAACGTGGTCAAATTCACACTGAGGGTTTTTAAAATACCTACTTGGGCAGCAGGTTCTTTGGAGAAAGGAAAGAGTCCTTTGCATTATTAAAGAGCAGCACGCACCTCAATCCTTTCCCACCTGCACCACAAATTAAATGATTAATTTTATTTGAGATAAGAACATGACTTCTACAAAACTTTTTGCAGGTGTGGGTATCTTTATGTTAAGTGCTTTAGCAACACACGATTAAGACAGTCCACTCTGACAAATACATTGGAATCTGAACGAAAGAGGTGGAAGGAAAGGAGTTTTAATCTTTTGAAAAGAAAGAAAAAATACAGCATAGAAAGACTAGTGGTCATGTTTCCAATAGAGGTCATCAATTAACAATTTTTTCCTGTTTCCAATTATTTTAAAGTGCCTGTCCTTTAGCAATTTCATATTGCAATGCCTTGTTAAAACTGACAAGTTTTAATGGGAATTTCAAGTCCAATAATATGCCATCTACTTTTAATACAGTCCTTTACATTTGCAAATCTCAGAATGATTTAAAGCAAGAGTCAAAGATTTAACGTCCATTTAAAAATGGGGATTGAGACTTCTAACTGATTTGCCTACCATGACCTAGAAGACCAAGGGCATGGTGGGGGACTGAATCCAGTTTTCATGACACTCTGTCTAGTGTTCTGCTCAGGCCAGCCTTACTGCTGGCCTTACTGCTACTAATAGCATTATCCACTGGATTAAGGTTGAAATTTAATGTACTTTGAATGTTCTCATGCACAAAAGTACTCTATTCTTGCATAAAGATGGTGAGTGGCTACAATACAATAAACTGCTGAAAATCTGTATCTTACATCTTAGGATGCCTGGGAGTTATCTAAGCACAAATACTTTTTACACTTAAAACCACAAGAAGAATCATGCACAGAGAATGACTAATGTAGCGTGTCTGCATATGTGCTGTCAAAAGGGTGAAACAAAAACCTCCGGAATTCATCATGATGGATTAACCAGCATAACCAGCACGAGGAGAGAAACAACACACCTCTAAATGAACTAACAGGTTGTGTGCATTTTCCCCAGTGTTACAAGGCATGTGACAGCATTATCAGTCAACCTCTGTGAATGTCTCTCTCTCACTCCTTGCTTTGCTTTAGAGAAATTGTCGCTCTAAGGGAAACTGCATACACCTGAAGGGAACCAGAGACTTCATAGCTTGTGCTTGGGAACTCCCAGCTTGGTTTGACATCAGGTCAAGTGCTTTTAAAGCTGTTGGATGTGCTAGTGAGGACTGCTGCCTTTATCCATTTTCAGCTGCTGCTTTAAAAATTGCTTTAGTTGACAGATACCTGTATACATATGTAATTAACTCGGAGACAGGTAGATGGGGATATTGCTTAGCCACTCAATATGAGCTTGTCACCTTGGGCTTGCTTTTTATTTTTCTTCCCCTCCTTCCAGTTTACTCTACGCCTCCTCATTCCAAAGAAAAAATTGTCGCTGTATCAAAATGAATTTGATAAAAGTTTATATAGAGCTGATATTGCTCATACTGCATTTGTATAATGTTACCATTACTTATTTTGGATTCAATCACAGATTATCAGGACAAAAAAGAAAAAACTTCTGCTTATTATTTAAAGTTTTGCCTGAGAAAAAATTACAGAATCAAGGCTACTTTGGAGTTAGGTATTATAATTTTTAGCATAGTTAAAGACTGTTTGTCCGTGTATGTTTTCTTAGTGATACCTGAGTGAAATACTTGCTGACACTAATAAACCATTGCAAGTTAGGTCTATCTTGCTTAGGACAAGCAATAGTTAAGTACTTTTATAAAGTTACTGCATGTTACTACAATTCAGAGTAGCTATGATTGACTCAGAGTAGGAGACTTTAAAAAGCTGAGAAGGAGCTTATTTGAGTTCTTATTCTGGAACAAAGTAAAAGCTTTCTGGCTTATAACTGTTACAGAAATGCATGCAATTATTATTTTTTTATGACAGTTTTACCTCCATTAAAGCTCTGGAAAAACCATCAATATTTGCCAAATGGAAAAGGCTGAAATGTTAGAGAAAAATGTATAGAACAATTTCATAAATTATGAGGGGAGAAAAGCCACCAAGCTTTTCTGATTATAATTTTACATTCAGATCTCATAGCAATACCTAGAAATTCCAATCAAGTTACAAGCCCAGAATGGTAGGCATTGTCCAATAATACAGCAAGCAATAGCTCCTGTCCCAAAGAGATCAGCATATTAACATCAAGCAATTTAGAAGATGCAGTAATTACTGTAAGTGTCAAATTTGCCCTTAATGCAGCGAAGACCTATGCATTGATCTCCAAGGAATGAAATTCTGTGCTAGTATTTAGTTATACATTCTCTATTGAATGCATTTGAGAACTATGTTGTGTATCTCTCAAAGTAATTTCAGATGACTGATCTTATTTTCAGACAAAAAGCAAATGGAGTGAAGTTTATTTAAACAAACTCATTGGGGCTGAAAACCTTATTTCCTAGCAGGAACACTCAGAAGAAGCCAGTATCCATGGGGTCGTTAAAGTGGTCTTGCATATTCCAGTGCAAGCTTCGTTGATATCTAATTAAAAGCAATTGGACTGAATTAGATGACATAGAATCTTAAATAAAGAATTAAAATGGCTAAAAAAGAGAGTAGCTGAGCTGTCGGTTGGAGTCACAAAGAGAACAATGAAAGAATTAAGTATCAAATGTTTTAGACAATGTTGAATCTTATCAGTGAGGTTTTTAAATGGACTTAGTGTTTATATCCTCTTCCATTGAGGCCAAAAAAAGTCTCACCATTGTCAATGGGGATAGATGTATCCCTACTGGGGGGTTAATGGGGACACATGTGTCGCGTCCATCTGTCTCTCATCCCTGTCCCCCCCAACCCCCCCAAAAAAAGAAAAAAAAAAGGTAAAAAAGTACCAAACCTTGTAGAATCCCCTACAGAAGATGCCTGCACTGTATCCTTTTTAAGTCTGTGGGTATGGGGAAAGTACTTCGTCCCACTGTGGAATGAGCAGGTCTCAGGTTTTTCAGAAACCTACACAAAGACTGTTCAGCCTCAGCATCTCCTACCCACCACTTTGAAAGTTCTGACAACCACTGGCTCCCAAAGTTGTTTATGAGAGTATGAGGATTAAATGAATTGGAGTAGACAGGAAATCATGGCAGTAACCTCAGTTCAGCACAAGATAGTCCTCACTTCAGCAGGACTTTAGAACTTGCTTAAATGCTTTGCTATCCTGGCGAAGAAGTAGAACACAAAGCAGAAGGGATGATTCTGCATCAAAAGGTCAAATTCTATAATGTCATAACCACCATGGCCATGAATCCTCTCCATTGGGGTACTGAGGTCCATCTTAAGAAAAGTGGGGCTCTTTTCCCTTATTCTGATGAAACAGCTGCTGCTGCAGCTCAGTGCTCTGATGGATGGGAACCTGCTTCTAAACTGTTAGTCTGAAAGTATTAATGTCTTGTCTGTATCCATTTATTCTTGAATCACTGTTATCCTTCCCTCCCTCCATTTTTATTTACATATAGCAATGACATCCCTATTCAAACTTCATTCTAAGAGAATGAATGAAAAAGCCCCTTGGTTCCTCCTGTATGATCAACTTTCCGTTCTACTAATTATATTAGTAATCTTCTTTTGCTCCTTTTCTGATTTTAGCTCATCTTTCTTGAACACAAGTGAATAGAATTGCAAAGTTATGCCAAAGGAGGCCATATCAACACTTCCCCTCTTTTTCAGGAATTTGTCTCTGTTACATATTAATTTTTAGTGTACATATTCTGCATGATGCTGAAAAGTACCAAGCTTCTTTTAAAGCAGGAAGATGGAAATTAGTACCTGCAGGAAGATCCAGATGTGGAAATTGGACTGTTTTCACTTTAACTCTGCTTCTTTCAAAAGAAACTCCCCCATTAATGAAAAATAAAACATACAAGGAAACGGAGGGGAAGCGTGTGAATTCTGGTGTAATTTAAAAGTATTTCTGAAGATCACGGACTAAAATGTCATAATATTTTCTTTAACACCATTAAACATTCAAGAATTCAATCAACATAGTCATTGCAATTACGTAATTAAAACTCAGAACAACATAATTGCTCTTTTATGGCCATCATTACATAATGAGTGGTTTTATAGCCATCTCAGCTAACTCTGGATTTGGGTAATTTAAAAAAGTTGTTGATTTCCACAGTACCACTCACACTTTGATCCAGAATACTCAAAAAAAAGGATCTCTATTAAAAATGTTGTTTGTGTTTTTTTCTTTTAAAAGGTTTGAAAGGGGGTCCTCTTGCAAAGGTTTGATAAAAGCTTAAAAACTCAGAAAGTGTAAAGTGGATTTTTTTAGAGGCATAAATAGCCAGCTTCAAACTGATAAAATAATAGAAATGTTCAGCTCAAAGCGATTTTTAGTGAAGATGATAAGCCCCAGAAAATAACAATTTATGGGCAATATATAACTTAACTTAAATCGGCAGCTCAATCATGGAGACTCTGCCTCCCACACACCAGATTACGTGCTGTGCATCTCAAGATCTGAAGCATAAAAGACACAGTCTAAGGAAGAGAAGAAAAAAAAAAATCTTTGTGTATTTATTGTGCCTCTCAAATATTGGTTCAGCTTGAGAGGCTTTCTGTCCTACAGTTGCCTCTTCCAGATTCCTCAGAGATGCTCTGCAACTTCTTTCCTTCTTGTTTCGTCCTGCCCCTGTGGACACCCACCAAGCACTGTGCATCACTGGATAGCATATGCCAGGTCTACCTCATCCCTATTTTGTGGGAGTTGCCATTGGGCATGTTAATCCCTGCAGGTTTAGGTCTGGTTTGCTTAAGAATAGCGTAAAGAGCTCCGAGATGAATGGTAGCAATCAAGCAATGCATACAAATCCTTACAACAGCATTTCTGGGCCTCACAACAGAAAACAAAATGGTCAGCCAACTGCCACTTTTTATTAGACCTCATACAATCACAATTGCATAAATATCCCCATGTTTTACAGCAATCAGTCTGCAATTGTTGCTTGCATAGATGACTAGAGCTAACAAAACAAATTACTGTAAGTACACACAACACCAAGCTCAAGATCTCATTGCAGGCTGTAAGTCTAAGAAAGTGGGGTTAGCTTGCACAATTTTTATCAGTCATCAGCCTAGGTGGGGTAAAGCTGACTAAGATATGTCTACATAAGCTTAATTCAGACCTTTAACTGATGAGCAAATGTATTTTTGGACCATATCTTTCACTATCACTTACCAAAAAACCATAAACTAAGGTTGCATGAAAATCGCATCTATTCTCATCTCATATACTACAGAATATTCTGATGTCAGTGTTTGTTTTTTCCTTGCCAAGGAGAACAAAATTACAGACATGCCAACCAAAAAAAGGTGTACATTACAGAACATAGTACTAATGGAAGCTGAAAACTGAACTCTCAAAGAATATTTATAATGCAAGAATACTCAATATTGCAGTACTGAGATTGGCATGAATGATTCAAAATATTTCTCAGATTTGTTGATAATATAATACTAATTAAAAAACCAGTTCCCTATATATACTCTAGTGAGATAATACTAATAAGTGTCACACTTGGGCAATAATGGCAAACCAATATTCTACATGTTAACTAAAGCAAATTCCAGTTTACAGTGTGCAGATATTGAGGAACAGGGGAGTTACCTCTTTAACACCACCTGTGTGTCTAGAAGTTTGCATGTACTTTGTTCTTCAAATAAGCCACAAAATCTTCCTCTAAATATATTCTCAGTGTTACTAAAAGAAAGTTTGCCCTGCAGCAGTGGGTGGTAAATGCTTATTTATGACTGTAAGATAAAGGTACCATCAACTTCAGAGCATGAGACCTTCACAGTTAAAACAAGCTGATTAAGGTTAATGAGTCAATTAATTTTGCACCTGGTATCATGACTAGCAGGTAACATTCTGCACTTTTTGTCCTAGGGAAGTATATAGCAAGCAAAGACCAAGAACAGAGTTACATGAGTTAGAAAAAATACAGTCATCCCTGTATCTCTCAAGTCTTGAATGAAATCAAAGACAATGAAATATTTAGACAGTTGCTTTCTCACCAGTGTTACAACGTGGAATTTTTTTTTCCCTAAAGTATCATCAAGACTTAGGGCATGTGTGTAATACTTGAAATACTTGCTCATTAATTTTTCATGGTTGATACCACAGGTGTGCAATAAACATTTTCATTTTACTGACACTCATGCAATTCACCAGTCCTCAGCCTGCATTTTCTAATATAACTACAGTTTAAAAATATCAATATCAAAAGATTATATTCTGCAGGGCTAACTGAATCAATACAACAGTTTTAATTTGATTCTTATTGAATACACATTCAATTTCATGGGCAGGGGAAGCCTTACGTTCTTGCTTCATTCACTCTTTTATTATCTAAAGTCACCATGTTTGATGGATATTCATTCATGAATGAACTTTTTGCCCTTTGGCAAATAATAAGATTAATTTGTATGTCTCTTGTATTCAAAATTATCAGTTATGTGCAAATCTGATTTCTAAACACACCCAGAAAAGAGGTCTTAGCAGTCCTTTTATTTAAAGCATGATTTCAACCTGTTGAATGACATCACGCAAATGGAATTCTAGTCAAATTTGCCTAATCTCATTGCCAATAACATACATTAAATCTGGCTTTCATATTTAACCTTGGCTTTTACTATCTCATCCATTATAGGCAGTTGCCTCTTGTCTGCAAGTGATTTTAAAAGGGTGTTAAAAGAGTAAGGCTTTAGATTCATGTTTAAAAGATGGCCCTGCTGAGGTAAAGCTATTACCTTTATATTTCATTCTATGTTTCGTCAAACTGTGCATCAGCCTTCAGAACAGGCTAGTTCTCCCCATGCTAATGCTGCTTACCTACCAAGAGATTTGACAAACAGAAATATTCATCAAACAATTACTTCACTTAAAAGTTTGTCTTTTTCTTAGCCCATAAGTCTGATAGGGAGGCTCTCTGACTTCTTTGCCTTGGACTCTCCTCTTACATTTATAGTACATTTCCCCCTTGTTACAGTTAGATTTGCATCACACAGTATACGATATAGGGGCTCTTTGTTCCTTTTCAAAAGAAAGCTGGAGAGGAGGAAGAAAAGGGAACCCCACAACTCAAAGCCAATACACTTCTTGGAAAGCCCCTAGATTCTTCAGTTATCTGATTGACTACACGTTCTCACTTTTTCCATTCTAGCTGCATTCTATGTTCTTTGCAACACCGAGTTCATAGCCACGGAGAGCAAGATGGAGCTCAGATGTCCCTATTGCAGCCCATAGGACCAGGCTGAGTTCTGCAGCTAAAGACAGCATAGAGATAAGGCAAAACCCAAAGTATATTCCACATTTGAATTCCTGACCAAGAGGCTTTTCTCAACTCTGGTGGTTATAAAAACCCCACAGAATAAAAATAATAGAATAAAAATAGAATAATAGAATAAAAACCCCACAGATACTGCATTTTAATCCAAACATGATGTATTTCAAGTTCAATGACTAAGTTTGGCTGTGAAGAGATGCAGCAATGAAGACTAACTGCTGTTCATAACCTGAGTGCTTAGTACATTGGGAGCAGCCGTAAGGATCTGTACTCAGCATATTTTCCTGTTCCTTTTACGGACTGTGAACAGTGTCTTACTTTATGCTAAAACAATCTGGCTGGAACCATTCATTCATCTCACTTCTCAGGTCCATAAACATGCACTCCTCCGCTGGATTTGATATTCTGCCTTTTTTTTTTCTTTCCCACCTGCACATGAGGTAAAATGAAAGACTTCTGCACAGCAAGCAGCATGAGATTTCTGCAGGAAAGTTATCTTTCAATGTCTTTATGCACTCCTATTCAAATAGGAACACATTGGTGTGTCTTTCCACAAATCTTCCTACGTTTTCTAGCATTTGATAGGTTACTCATGAAGCAGAGGTATGCTGCATAGTGGGAGCCAAAAAGTACATTAATGAATTCATCTAAGAGAAATGTTCTGTTAAATAATATGTAGACTAATTAATGTAAATGCAATGGTGAGAACATGCTGACATTGTTGAAGTTAATGATCCAGCTGCATTATCATTTCCATCACTGCAATAGCGAGAAAACCAAAACTCTGCTTTCTGCATCCTGGAACAGCATTTTCACTAGTCATCTCACAGAGACAGTGAAACAGTGTTTTTATACTTTACTAAAGACCACTGTGTGATTTTATCATGGAATTTGGGACAACAGTTTAGCTTCACCTACAGCCTTGAACAAAATGTGACACAAAGGTTGTGTTATGCCAGAAATAGTTTCCAAAGCCCTGTGATTCAATGACAGAGGTCCCAGGGTCCCAGTTCTCAGTCCCAGTTTTCCTACGGCTCACTTCTTTCTTTGGGGCATGGCTGACCTGTGCTGCTGGTTCTAGTACATTTTAACATCCTATATGATGAATCAGGGTAGTAGCTACCTCCATGAGATGGTGAAGCCAGTACCTGACCTATTTCAATGTCTCATCCCCTCCCATGTATGCAATTTCTATTTGCTAGGAAAAAGATTTTAAGAACTGCAGAGCTTTGACCAAAGGTCAGTGGGGTCTAGATGGAACTTATGCTGTTGTACAATACAAAACTACCACCTGTCCTTATTTGATTTTATTGAGGAAAACAATCCCAGTGTGTCTGCTCATTTTAAATACAAGTATATGACAAAAATGGCCTACTTCATAAAGGAGCTAAATTCAGACTGCATTTTAACCATATACAAGCCTGGTAATTTCAATGAAGTGTTGTTGCTTTCCAGGGGTGAAGATGGCAGTGTATAGCACATGATACTTGGTGTAAACATCTAACTTTCAAAAGCATCTAGACATCTTCAGTCGTAACTAAGAGATGCTGATGGCATCTGGCAAGACTTTCAAATGTAGGCATTGAAATCAATAGGAGCTCAACACATGAAAATTTCTAAAGCCTAACAGAAACTTGACATCTAGAGTCTAAACTCCTAAAGATATTTGATAACTATCCCATAATGACCTATGTCCCTTTGACTCTCCATTAAATTTGGGCCAGAATTGCAAACCCCTCCTTTCAAAAAAAGCACCCTGAGACTCAAAAAGCCTTTGGAGCAATGAAATAGAGCAAAGAGACACCAAGTCACTAGAAGAGCTGCCAGCTCCGGTAGTGACACAGCACATTAGCTGCCTTTGCTCAGCACTGCACCTAAACTGATAAAGTGAGAAGAAATAATTATTGGTTTAGGCACAGCACTGTGCTGTCTTCCAGTAACAATTTGGGAGAGCCAATATCTCAAACAGGCAGTGTACGTGCCATGAGGACACAGCAGCCTGAAATGGTGCTACCTTCAGCATTTCTGCCCTCTCTGCTGCTACTGCATGACACAAAATGTCCATAGATCCTTTGGAAAGGTTTGTCCTTGTTCTCTTCAGGCTATGCCACAATTCCCTCACCAATCCCCTTTCACTCGTGGATAGTAGGGCAAAAACCTTTACCAAAAGACTTCTTATGAGAACAATAAATTTTCCTATTTTAACATTAGCACCTGTAGACTTTTTTTATAATTATGCTTTAAGATAAAGAAAACTAAAAAAAATATTAGCAGTCCTAGAAATGTGGACAAATGAAGCATAAAACATAGTACATTTTGGGGGTTGGAAGAGATACTGAGTGAAACAAGTATTTAATGCACAACATTATGAAGACGGAGAGGCCTTTTGCAAGAATGACCTAGAGCATACAAAACCAAGCTGTCTACATTTTGCCTAAGAATATTCTATAGTCAAAATATCACTGATCGTTCTGATGATGGACAGGGTAGAGGGGAATGCACATGCCCTGTATTGGTTCTTTTTCTGTAACAGAAGAGGAAAAAAACCCCACACATTTTGCCTGTTAGGCAAAATAAGAAGATGCATTTCAAAGTTTACCAAGGAGCTGTTCTGTTGAACAAATGCTTGTCATTTACGTATAATTACTTTTTGACTGAAACTGCTCATCAGACCAGACAGATCTGAAGCATGGGCACTTCTAGGCCTTTTGTGCGTATGTGTGGCAATGAAGGAGGGTTCTGAAAAATCAAAAATTTATATCAGGAACACAGAATGCTCTCAAAGAAAATGAAGAATATGGTGCTCCAAATGGCCTAAAGAACAGAAGAGCTAGTGATGAGCTCTTGGTTCATTTCAGGAGGAGCATTTCTGTTGGTAATTTTGATTGTTCAGAATGAGGGTTGGTACTTTACAAGCAGTATAAAATTGCAATGAAAACAATACAACATCGTGCCGTCGGTTCATATTTCGTAAGTCAGAAATCACTACCATCTTATTTAAGCAGGGCCAGCATTTGTCTACAGCCCTGATTCACAAATGCATTTAGCTACCAAAGGACTTTTTTCACTGTGAAAATTAAGCTCATATGTTTCAGCTCCTGTCTTGAGCGGTGCCAGCGTATATTCCTTTTCTACTCAAGTATGATTCATTTTACAATTTTAAAATTTCCTTCCAGCTACAAGTCCTGCAAAGGGACTGCTACTTAGAAAGAATAAAAAATGGCAAGCACAGCCGGCCATCTTGCCTAAAGCCACTCAGTCACAACATCTCTTTGAAATCACAGCAACATGAATTGCATTGGCTAAGTGAGATGTGGCAAGGCCCCAGGCAGACAGACAGACCTTTTCCTCTCCATGGCTTTTTCTAGGACCAGACAATTACTGTAAGGATTATACTCTAGAGAAAGATTTTTCTAGAGATCTAAGCTCTCTTCTAAATTCCAAAATAAATATACAGATTCTAAAAAGCACCCAGTGATGGAAGAAGACCAATACAAGATAAAGCACTATAATAAAAACACATTTTAGGAGAAAATAAAATAGCCAAACTCTTCTTCTTTTTTCCTTTCTGTTACTTGTGGTTTCATTGACGAAATGTGGCAGTCGAGTAGACACGGGTCTATTTGTGAGTGACCTTCATGGACAGCCCTTCTTTTCTTGTTGAAAACCACTGTCAGAAATGGAGGGATCAAGAGTACACCTTATACCATGCAATCTAGCCTTTCAACAGAGTGTATTTGGTTTCAGAAAAATAGCAACTTCAAAGTTTCTGGTAAAAAAAAAAACAAAACAACCAATGTTTGGAAATGATGTTGTGTCACATCCGCTTCTCATGAGCTAGCTGGAATTTCCAGCCATGCCTATTCCACATGGGGCATCACACCCAGGAACGCTTGTGATACAGTGCAGTAATTCAGTAAAAGAAAATAATTTCACATGGCCTGGAATATAGAGCCCAGCTGCTGAAGGGGTTTGGAAATACACAGCACTCAGGGTGCTATATCTGCAGATGGGATTTATATTTATGTGTCTTCTCAGCTGAAAAGTTAAAAAGAAAAAACTTTTTATCTGCTAGCCAACTCAGCTACGCATATGCATTATGCATATGAACAGATGATAAATGGTAAATATATTTACCCTAGGGAATTATTCTACATAACAAAGCAAACACAGGCCCTAGTCTCCATTTAATGTAACTCTCACGAAGATAGAGAAAAACCCACCGAATTTCTTAGATCATAAAGGAAAAAAAAACAAAAAGGAGGAAAGAATGCAGTGCATGTGCAAACACTTTTACAAATATAGGTAATTTTCTACACAGTGCTCAGTTACCATGGTGATGGGCATGCATCAGATTAGATAATTTCTCTACTCAAGAAAACCTTCTACTGAAGCCATTGGCAAGTTTTTCCAGTTGATCTGCAGTGTTAGGTCCATGTTTATTATTTTTTCCTCTGCAGAACAGATCATATGAAAGATTAAATGGCAACGTGTGCACATGATAACATTACCTAAGGGAAAGACGAGGAGGTTATTTAGACATTAGTTACAGACTGGCTCAAAAGCTCATGGTAACCAAAAGAAAAACACCTATTAATCTTGGATAACTTTCAACAAAGCCCCATGAAAACACAGAAAACCTACACAGAGAAAAAACACAAAGGCAGGGAATGTAGAGAGTAGATGAAACTCCTTTGATAGATCAGTATGACTAGATAATTGCAGATCTTGATAGTGGACATCCTTGGCACCTTGAAGTGCCTTTCCCAAAGTAGCAGCTGCCATGTACACTATGCCTATGCAGCATGGCTTTAAGGGGGACCCAGCTCCATGTATCCTGACCAGAAACTCCTTCAAATGAGAAGCAGAAGGAAAAGGCTGGCAGAGCATTCAGGGAGCAAACTTCAGTGATCAGCTTTTCTGAAACATGCCACTCAAAAAAATGCATAAATCCTTTGTTTTCCCTGCAGAAGATGCTATGGCAGTATAGCATGACAGGGCAGGGCTACGTGGGTTACAGGGGTGGAAGGAGTTTGGGGTCCGAATTTTCCCTCTGCTCCCTTGTCTGGATATGTTTTGTGGTTTGACACATCAGGCAGCACAACACCACAGCTCTATCCCAGTAAAAACTGGGACAATATGCTGCTGAATGTAACTATGCAAGGAATTCCTTCTGTCAGTACGGTAGCTAGCATGTCCTCAGCCTGCTCAAACCCTGAGGTAAAATATATTGGCTTAAATTTCAATTATTCTTCTATGAAGAAATAAAAGGACTTGCCCCAAATCATACATAGTAGTATGCTGTTCTGAGGCCAATGTCTACATCATTTCAACACTGTAAGCTTCATATAAGATGCTTGAGCCATCTGTCCGATTTCTCCATTCACAGTTACCTACAGAAACCTGAACAATTGTAGATGTTGCTGAAATGACATCTCAATTCTTAGCTACCAAACAATCCTTCTTTTGTGAAGGCCACTGAAAAGTCTTTCCAGAGAGATGAGCAGAGGATTCAGAAAACCAGAAACATTTTATTTCAATTTGAAGTCTACAATGAAAGCTAAAAACGGACAGTTCTGATTTATTCCAGAAACAGAGGCTCATCATAGCTTTGACGCTCTTAGCGGAGTGCATGTGCAAAGAACCTTTGGTTGACTACACAGCAGCTAATTGGAAGATACCAACACATCACAATATTTCTCCAGGGATTTTTTAAGCTGACCCTTTCTTGCCTCTTTTGATCTCTTAAAAGCTAGTGTCACTACAGCCCTGGCAGGAGCATCACTACATAATGCTTCTAGCACTCAGTAGCCTTTGGCAGTGCATCCCCATGGTAACACTTGATGGCTACATCATTTCAGCATAGTAAACTTAACATCAGATGCTTGAGCCATCTGTCCAACTCCTCAGTTAACGTGATTAGCTACTGAAACTTGAGCAATTATGGATATTATTGAAATCACATTGCAATCAAGGAACAAATCCGCAGCACAAAAGCAGGACAGAGGAAAAGCAACACTGAAACAGAGCTGGTATGAGTGAAAAGAGAAGGAGGGGCACTTCATCCAGAATTAAATGCAAATTAGAACTTAATCTCACCTATAATTTCTGTCTTGAGTCCTCATTTTGACTGTGGAGCAGTTGGAATCCTGTTCTCATTAGTGTAAATGACTGTGTGATGCAAGGAAACAGAAAACCAAGCTCAGCACTTGTCTCCTCTGTAATAAACTTAAGAGAAACACCTCAGGACTGAGATGGAAACAGAGTAGCCTAGGGCTATGCCATAAGAAGGAAGATGTCCTTTTCTGCTAGGTTTGGATTTGAACTAAATACAGTGCAGTCATCTGAATTTATTAAAAGCCTGGTAGACAAAAGTATACCAAGCACAATCAAATCCTGAAAATTGGATGACATCCTTTGAAAGATGCTCCCTCATGCATGATCTGTGGATATGGGTGTGGCGGTTTGACCCTGGCTCGATGCCAGGGGCCCACCAAAGCTGCTCTATCACTCCCCTCTAACCGGACAGAGGAGAGAAAAGTAAATCAAAAGACTCGTGGGTCGAGATAAAGGCAGTTTAATAAAGGAAAAAAAAAAAGCAAAAGCAAAGGCCGCGCGCGGTAGCAAAAGGAAAGAAAACAAGATTTTATTCTCTACTTCCCATTAGCAGGCGATGTCCAGCCACTT
>BOSO01028175.1:0-14908 GCA_018403395.1 Gorsachius goisagi
TTGAATTCTAGTTGGGCTTTTGCCTTTCTAATTTCCTCTTTGCATGACCTGACAAGATCCCTGTACTCTTGAAGTTGCTTCAGAAATCAAACCTACTTGACAACTGCCCCAAGAAGTCAAAATACAAACCTAACATTCTTGGAACATACCTTTCCTTTCAGTCCTCATCTTTCTAATAGAGCTTTGCCTTTAATTCTTCCCTTGGATGTTTTGTCCACCTGCCTAATTGAATCTGCAGGTACTAGGCCAACAGTGAATAAAACCAGGGTTTTCTTCTCTGCTATTAACAAACAATATCTCATTACCAACTTAAATATATATATATATTTATGAAAAATAAAAAGCAAGTGGGAATCACAATTGCTAGGCATTGCCTTACAACTAACAGAGCTAAAAGTCATTGCATGACTGGAAATTATATTGTAAACCCAATAATATTTAGTTAAGCTTTTTATTCTCCACAGTTCTATGAAAACATGATAATATAATCTTTACAGTTTGCCTTACTCAGCTTCCAAACATCAGTGTTTGACTAGAAACTCATAAATCACAAAAGGTTTATGAATAAACTTTAGATCTGGATTTTAACATGCTCTTGTTCTGTCAAGCCATAATGGTAAAATTAGTGCCAAAAGAAAACACAACAAGCAGCATAGCATAGCAGCATGAAGTATTTAAATCAACAGAACCAATAAAAGAATTTCAGTTTATCAAATGAGGAAATTCAGACCCACATGTCTAATGAACTTGTATTTTCCTTCCCTGAGCCCTGTTAAAACTAAAATTAAAGATCATAGCACAAAGGATGCAAACAAACCTCCCCACATGAAGCCAGAACTAGAGTTTTTAAGTTTGGTTTAAAAAAACATTGCAAAGCAACTTTGTATTGATAGCAATTTGACACTGTTAACTAGCTGGTAAGAAGGAGTCTAATAAAATACAGGAGATGAGATACTGAGAAGTTTCTTTACCTAGCCATTCCCAGACTGGAAAAGTTGGAAGGAACTATCAAAACATCAAGCCTGGAGAAGGGGTGGGTACCCAGTGTGATGTAAGCAGCTGAGAGGCACTGAGGAATTAGCTGAAGCAAATGTTCTTCGCAGCGTTCCATAAGGCACCAGGGAGCAAAGAGTCTGTAAGGAATGACTGCCTGCAACCTGGCAGCGGGATTTTGGAGACGGCAGGGATATTCCGCATGACCACAGATTTCTTCATGCAATCTGACAATAATAAAAAACAAACCAAAACAAAAAAAAAACAAAACAAAAAAAAAAAAAGCAAAACCAGCTTATTGTGATACCAGAAATGTGCACAACTGAGTATGCTAAGACAAGGATATTCTCTAGACTCAGGATGACGGTTAGTTCACATAAAACCAACTCATTTGTATTCTCACATGTTCACACGTGCAGCACTCTGAAAACTCATTACTACATGTCTAAGTAGAACTGATATAGTTACTCATCACAAAAAAACTAGTCAAACCTTGGTTTTATAATAGATATGCATCAAAAGAACAAGTGCTCAAAATGTGCATAAAAAAAGCTAAGTAACAATACAAAAATGCTTATTCAGAGAATTCCTATTCAAATTTGACTATGAAAATAAATTTTCATACATACTAATGTAAATGTATTAAGTGCAATTAGAATGAAATTCTAAGGAGGCTTTTTTATGTTGTTGCTTCTAAAATTCTCCGGCAACTTTTACTGACTTTTTTTTTCTTAAGTAAAAAAACCACAGTAGATACCAATTCAGGCTTATCACTGTAGGCATTTGAAAACATCACGTTAGGATCGTGCTTACTTTATATTACTTTTACAGGATAATTCAGAGCTGTAGCTGGAAGGAAGAAGGGATAAATCAAACCCTTCTCAAACACTGAGTCATATACCTTCACAATAGTTTATCTGCCCAAACAGACTCATATCTAAGCAGAAATCAGCTTCATTTTTTCACCTGCTTGCCTGTCTTCTGTACAGTGCAGAGCGTCTCCTTGGTTTGAGATTTCAGCTTAAGGAAGCTGGTTCTACTATGCCTGGACAGGCAAAGCACTTACTGTTATTGCACCCGGCATTGCCCAAAGCATTTATATTTGGAAGACCATACTCAAGGTGAGTGATGACACACAAAATAAAACCATAGCACATAGAAAAGGACTACGTTTTGCTGAAGTGCCAACACTTTTAACACTTTACATAACTCTTTCCGTGAAACAAGTGGACTCTAAGCCATTTCACTGATTACATATGCAAAGAAACTACATCAATCTTTATATAACTTTTTTCCAAGGGTGGTCTAAACCAGTATATTTCTGCTCTGAAACAATGTCACTTTGTTTCAGAGTTGAGATTAAGCAAGAATAGGAAAGCTAGCACCCTATCTTCTTGTAAAAATTGCCAAGTCCTTAATGACCACAAGGAGATAGGAAACTTATTTAACACCCTAGCTCCATGTAACATTTTCTTTGATACAATCTCCCTATGCCAAGTTCACTGGCACCCGGCCATAAATTACACTACACATTTCAAAAACTTTTTTCAGAAATCATTCCTTTTCCTACTCCCCAAGAGTTTATCTCCATTATCTTATCTGAGACTCTACCTTAACATTTGCTTGTCTATCCATTTCACACCCTCTAGAAATGTCTGCTACTGTACATAATGTTGGTTTGGTTATCTAGTCTTAATGACTAAAATAAGTAACAAGTGTCTGTTGTACTAACTCCCAAATAAAGATTAACTTGATATAACTGTAAGAACAGATTTTTAAGTACATATATTGTTATGTCCTAATTAACTGCAAAACCACCTTTTACACTTAGGCTCTCCTTTTTTGTCTACACATAACAGACAACATACTTGCAGAGGATTTTTTGATTCTTTTTTTGGTCAGGCTTTTTTTCTGAAACATGTTAGTTCTGTTTCTTCCACTGTCACTAACTCAACTGCTGCAGATAAATTATCCTACCCGTGCCAATTAACTCATCCAATGACCATCACACAGACTGACTCATAACAATGACCATTACACTGATTAAAATTTGCATTAATTTTTGCTACCAAAAGCTACAAAAATATTTACCTTTTTTCAGAAGTTTAAAAAAAAAATTGGAAACTTTCATTTATTCTATCAACACTCAGAATAATCTTTTGCACCAAATCAAAAAGTTTTATTACTGAACATACACATTAGAGGGGAATATATAGTGAACATCTACAGTGTATTTCTGTAGAGACAGTCATATTATAAACATATAAATAGTACAGGAATAATCACAAAATAATTTCTAGAAGCTTATAAAACCTATAAAATATTTTAAAGCTTGAATAGGCATGTCTTACAGATCTTAGGTAAAATATAAAATTTCCTATTCTCAAGATTTATTAGAACTGTTTTAAACCAAAACTAGCCAAGCTACAAGCCATCAGAATAATTTCATTTTAAATTCCAATACAAAATGCCTATTAGGTCCTCAAGGTCCAAAATCTCACTAGCTTTATGAAAATGGTAAGGACTTCCACTGTCTTAATGTTAACACACTATTAGCCCAAATCAGCTGTCTAAAAAGCAAGTTTCAGCTAAGTTTCTAATTGCATAACACAAAAAATACTTAAAACCTGGCTAACCTGATCACCTTATACAACAAAATAACATTTACTGTTGACATGGGGAGAGAGTGGGTATTGTTTGCCCAGACTTCAGCAAAACATTCATCACTGTTTCCCACAGCCTTCTCCTGGACAAACTGGCAAGATACAGACTGGATGGATGGTCTGCGAGATGGGTAGGGAATTGACTCACAGGCCACACTCAGAGAGTGGTGATCAATGTTTTCTACTCAGGCTGGCAGCCTGTCACAAGTCCCCCAAGGACTGATACTGGGGCCCACACTTCCAACATCTTCACAAATGTCCTGGATTGAAAGCACCCTCACCCAGTTTGCTGACAACACCAAACTGGGTGGTGAAGTGAACATGTCAGCAGGGAAAGCCATCTTACAGACACACCTGGACAGGCTGGAAGTGTGGGATAGCAAGAACAGTGTGAAGTTCAACAAAGACAAGTGCAAAGTCCTGCACCTGGGATAACATAACCACAGATCGCAGCACAGGCTCAGATCTGTGTGTCTGGGAGCAGCCTTGTTGAAAGGGGCCCAGGGGTTCCTGGTGGACAACCAGTTGAACATAAGTCATCAGTGCTGCAGCAACAAAGGCAAATCGGATCCTGGGCTGCATCTACAGGGGCATTACTAGCAGAGATAAAGACGTGATCACCCCACTCTATTTAGTGTTTGTCAGGCTGCACCTGGAGTACTGTGTCCAGTTCTGGTCCCCATAATTCAAGAAAGGCACAGACAGACAGGAGAGGGCCCCAAAGATGAACAAAGCGCTGGACAGACTACCCTGTGAGGAAAGATTTAAGGAGCTAGGCCTTTCCTGAGAGAACAGAGGAGAAGAGAGGAGGAGAAGAGAGGAGAGAAGGCAAGGCTCAGGCAGACCTCATCGCAGTATTCCAGTACTTAAAGGACATATCCAAAGGGCACAGAGCCTCTCTCTTCACAAGGAGCCATATGGAGAAGACAAGGAGCAATGGGTGCTAGATAACCTCACATAAGCTCCCCTTCCCATTAAAGATTGGACCAGATAATTTTTCAAGGTCCCTTCCAACCTGGGCTGTTCTATGATTCCATGACTCTATGAATTTGAAAAGCTGAGAGTAATATGCAATGAAATCAAGTACCATACCTGAGACTTCTGCTAACTATAGTGAATATATATGGAAACAAGTGGTATTTCTCCAGAGACTTAATTTTTAGCTTCAAATCTCATTTGCAGGCCTATATAGTATTGTTCTGTTCATCCATCACCCTGTAAACTCAATGAGCAGTTTTGACTAGATTTGGAGAAGGAATAGATGTATCCAAAATAATTACATTTCTATGGGTTTGGTGAAAGACAGCTAAGTAGCCACTGCATGTATTAGGGTATTTTTTTATTGAAAAGAATCATTGGTCCAACTTTATTTTAAGGGACCACTGCAACAGGTCTTTCATGTACCCCATCAGAACACATTACCCCAAGCAAACTGCACAGGCCAGCTCTAACTCTGGGATGGGACTGGACAGGAAGAAAAAAGCAAGTGAGTAGTCAATACTGTAGTAGGGGGCATTAGACATCAAGAATGGACTGCGTCTAGTAACACAAAAGATCTTGCAGCCAGGCATTGTAAGAAACAAGGGAGCGCCTGGCATTGCGGGGCAGCACATTAAGAGACACAGGACACCAGATGCAAATCCAGACATCACTGGGATTTATTAACCCCGTTGCTCACTAAGCAACTTGTTTTCACATAAAAAGAACCACACCCTTACCCATGAAATAATGCCTTTGAAATTAGTTTCCTGTCAAGATTTTTCTGTTCAGATTAAACAAGTTCTATTTTGATTCCTGTACTAATATGACTCATTTTCACATTCCACAGAGTAAATGAAAACGCTACCCATGTATGTAATTTTTCCACAATATTTTAAACACCAACCTGAAATCAGCTTGTGAAGATGGCAAGGAAAACTCAATGTTTGTTTGGATAGCAGCTGTGAAGGATTGCTGTTTAACTTCCTGCCAGCAGCCCACAGCAATAGTGAAGGTGGATGCTGGCATTGGCATAGTCACATAGTAGTACCAGCTCAAGATACCTGTAAGTGAAAAGAACATTCATACAGACTCATCAGTCACAGCACACACTCAGTACTTGACATTCTACGTACTTGAGATTTTGGGCCAAACCTCCCACCTTACATCCTGGTATTTTTGTTGAGGCAAGAAAAATAATTTCACTGAGACGTGTAAGAGCAGTCATATGTCACTTCCATGGATTCAGTACTGTTTACTTGTACCTGCAACTTTCCTCTACCTGCTGATGTCTTCATCTATAAATAAATCATCGTAAGTGGGATGTTATGAATGCAACTTACTCACACACACCAAAATCTTTTCTTTGTGTTCTGGACAGTACCAAACTGATAGGCAAGTTCTAACAAACAACACTAGTGCTTGTGAGCTGGACCTGGCAATGTGAGATACACTATGTGCCAACCAGGCAGTAAGAAGTCAAAGCTTAGAATCAGATGGGATGTTACCTAAGTCAATGATTTAGTCACAAGAATCCAGGAGCTGCTAAAACAAGATAAGAGAGTCTATTAGAAGATAAAAAGATGGTAAGTCTTATCATTGTGGGAACACAGTGCTGGAAGACAAGGTGTACAGTATGGGATGACTGTATCTATGAACATGTTTGGATAAACTGGAGGATGTTTTAGGACAGCATACTTTACATTAATCTAAATGTTTAGGTTTTCTGTTTGTCCCTTGAAAAGGGTTATAGCTTAAGGGTCACATTCAAGTACTCATTTACAGTCACAATTAGTTACTACACCATTCTAATAGGTTAACTACTCTTGGAAAGAGCATAGCATGAGTTACAGCCTGCTGAATCACGTGCAAATAACTGTACCTGTGGCAACTGTGGAAACATAGAAACTTCAGTGATTTTAACAGAATATTAATACTTCATTTTTTGCAATGGTATTCTGACCATGGCTACGGAACACTACCAAAAGGAAAAAAAGGAAAAAAAAAAGCAATCCATTGGAGGCCACAAGGCATAGAGGAAAGGAAATAAACAACTGCAGCAAAGCATCCCCAGGTTTCCTACCTTAATGACCACAGAAGGCAAAGCTGTCCAAAGGAAGGGCAAGCAAAGAAATCTTTTTGCTTAGCCTCAACAAATTTTCCACCTGCTGTTAGCATGACAATACTGTCTGTGAAGTCTTGTCAGAGGCAGATAAAGCCTCTGCCTCTTCTATGCACTAGCAACCACTTAACACTCCCCCTCACTCCATTCCACCCATTCCACTTTTGGCAATATTCACCACTACCATTAAAACCCTTTTGTCTGTATTGTGAGGTGAACATATATTATTACTCCTGTAATTTTCCTGCAGAAGGAATGTATTTGCTCCAAACACATTAGGAACAAAGAGGATAACTGCTTTGCCAAATTCTACACCCACCCACTCACCCTTTTTTTTGGTCACTTACGAAGCTACAAATGAGCCAAGGCAAGCAAATGGCACCTTGAGAGAAAGATGTCACCCAGCACAGCAACAACTTATTATTTTGAAATACTGAACTCTTGATGCAGAGAGTTTCATTGATATAAACTGTGCTAGAGGCCCAAGCCTGCACACGCTGAAGTTAATAGCAGCTTTACCATTGACTTAAATGCGTACAAGAGAAAACCCAGAGGTAGCCTACAATACTTCACTTTGTGTAGCATCTGTTACATACAAAGAATTACAAAATGCTCCATGCAGTTATGTTAATTGTAAAACCTTAAGAGTTAAATAACAGCCAAGGAAGATGAAAATTTGAGGAATCATAATGGAAAAATAGTAATATGCTTTCAACTGAGTTCTGAAACAAGCGTGAAAGTCAAAATGCAGTCACAGAAAACTGTTCCAGACGGCAGGAGGTGTAAAGGAGAAGGCTCTCACAACAGTGAGGAGATTGTCTAAAAGGCAAGGGTGTCAGCCTGTGCTGTGAAAAGAGAGGCAGCAGAGAGGGTTGCCGTGAGAAACAAGTTTAGCAAGACAGGCTAGAGCAATCAAGACCATAGAGTTTTTTTAAAAAACAAGGGTAATTTGAACAGAATGTCAAAATTAATGGGGAATCAGTTTAGCAGTCCAGAAAGAAGAACAGCATGTACTGCATTCAGAAATCTACACGAATTAGCAACAAACATATGCTATTCTGAGCTGGAGCAAACCTTGCAAAAGCATGAAGGTACCAAAACCAGTTTTTCTTGGTATGTGCTTTCAGATTTCTCCAAATTAGGATTTCCTGAAGAAAAGCAAAGCAACTAACATACAGATTCTCATCTTCTTTCCAAGCCCCTTATATTTTGCAGGCATTATAGAGACCATGCAAAATCTGGGTACTCCCAGACCAAGATCCAAGATTTATACTGTCTTTACACACCCAACACCTCAATCCGTTTCCTGCAAGGCTTTTAGATGCATTCTGCATTCATACTCTAGAACTGTGTAGAATAACCATGTATTTATCTTGCAGTTGTTTTGTCGTGAACAACTGAAATCGCATGCACGGGCATGACAAGTGAGTTCACTCTACAGTACATTCACTGATTGGTGACTGAAATGGTCTTTATGTTGGCAACACTTCTCTACAGCGAGCACCACAATGTACTACTTCAAATAGAGTCTAACTCTCATTTATATTCCCTCTTCTCAGTACTGGTCAGACAGTCTCCCAGCCTGCCCTTTTCTTCCATAACTTCACTTCCTTCCTTTAACTTTCTTCAGGTCAGTGGGCTTTGTTTTGTTTTCCTATAGATAGATCTGTAACCTCAGATCTATCCCAGGGCATTCACTCCTTTTCCCTTCTCTCTCCTTCCCCTGGCTCTCCTCTGCTTTCCAGTGGCCACCTTGGAGACAGCACCACCTCTAGGGTAAGAGAAAACAGTGCAGCTGAAACAGGGAGATGGCTTTCTTTACCAAAGATAGCATTTTGTACCACAAAACCAGCATTTGGTACCACAAATTTTCAGACTAAGCAATGACACCTTGGGAAGACCAAGACACTAAGCTAGGATTAGTCCATGGGAAAAATAGAGGAAGAGCACCCCAGTCCTTTTATTTGTAATGCTTATACCCTCTCCTTACAACCAGACTTAATTTAAAAGCAACTTGATTCCAACACATAATTATTTTATGCAATTATACTACTTTCAAAATGTTTTCTCTACAGGTAATTTTGAAAATAATTTTCAAAGAAGTTTTGGGTTTTTTCAGTTCTGCAAAGCAAACCTATCATGTCATAATTGCATAAACCATGCAACAACAATCACTTCTATGAGGTATAACCGGAAAACATCCCATGAAAAATTTAGGACTACTAACATGGGTAGGAAATTATAATCTATTTATAATTGTACAAAATAATTTAAGGCCATTTATTTCTTCTACTTGAAATAATAATGATGATATAATTACTTCCTAGAATTTTTAATGAATTTAGCTACCTTTGAAATCATTAAAATTGTTTGAGTCCTGAGGAGTCCATTATAACTAAAGAAACACCTGAGAGTCAGCTTCTGTTGATACCAGATTTAAACATTAAAAGCATTTTTACTTATTAGTGTATTTTCCCTCAAATAGTTTGCACTAACACAAATATAACCAGCACAAAATACTGACAATGTCCATGATTTACTAAAAACCAAAAAACTCAATTACCTCTAGGGAAAAAGAGAGAGCGCCCCACACAGCATTTGATATACAAAGTTAAGAGCTAGCGCTAATACATAAAACTAGAACCAAATAAGTAGTTATGCCAAAACTACTATTTGGCTGGAGCACCAGGATTAAGAACCCTCCAGCTTTCTGAAACTCTTTGCAACTTGTACAGATCTTTGATCTCATCTGAAACCCAGAATTTCCCACAGAGCACTCTCACATTCATGCCAGAGCATTAGGTCAGCTCTGGCTCAGAGGGATGAGTAGCATGTGATGAGCAGTCAACTCCCATGCTGTAGTTCCTGATACATCAATCAACACAAGTACTGGACTCTTTTGTTTTGCCTTGTGAAAAGTGAGAGGAGCAACTGTTGTTGCTGCTAGCTACAGAGCAGTAGCAGTGGCTTCTCTAGCACTGTATTTCCTCCCAACAACAGAATACGCCTTCTCGCTGGAATCAGAGGAGGCACAACACAATCAAGGACTACATAATGGTAGAGTAACCGCACAAAAAGCAAGCCAGTTGATTCCACACTTAATGGTTGAATATCTACTTCTTGAAAGTGAACCAAAACAAATGTAACAGTGTTTGTGACTAAATATTTGCACCTTGTGTTACAGTAATATGCTGAAGGAAAGTAGAACTGACAAGCGTTGAAAAATAATTAAAATGGTTACACAGAGACATAGGTAGTGTTCCCCGTAAAGCTTTCTCCCAAACGGCACTGTCGATTGCATTTTTCTGACAAATTTTTTCTTCTCTAAGTACTCCATAAAGAATGCATGGTATTTTTAAGCACTTTTAGGTCATACTTGAATAGTTACCATTTGCACTTTCGTAAGTGACATCAATATTTTCAAACAAATGTGGCCTCGCTTTATTTCAAATGACAGGATGAGCCATAGTTTTGTAGGAGGAAGAATGCAAAAATGGCAGGTACAGGAGGAAGTACACTATTACCAAAACCTGCAAATACAAATGGCAAATGAGGAATCTGTGCACATGAGTACACCTAGCGTAGCTATGCACTGGATCACAGCATCCATGCATCTAAAGATGTAGGTCTGTGAAGCAGAAAACAGAAAACTCTGTTTAAAAGCATGAAGGACTCATCCTTGCTTGCTATTCTTCTATTGTCTGCCTGCACACTTGTTATAAATATGACTTTTAAAAGAAGAAATACTCAGCTAACTTGTAATTCTATTCAAAATAAATTCATTCACATTGCTTGCCAAAATGTTTATTCTGAGAAACTGCATTTTTAAAAATACATTTTCATGTTCTGCCAGTTATGTATTATTTTATAAATAAGTAGCACAGCAATAGCATATTATATGTAAATAATTTGGCAAAGAAAAGTTATTTTAATTGAAGCCACCCTGAAAGGCTTTTAGGTGTGTTTTAGAAATGTAAAGATGAAATTTTAAGTTGGATAGAGTTCATATGCCCTGCATAATTGCCTAACAACAAGATCTATGTGGGACAGGTTGTTTACAGGCTATTTTGAACTTTTTAACTCTTAGAAGTCCTACTAATTAAACTAATTAATTTGTATTCCTAAATTCATTAAGAAGTTATTCAAGGCTTCAGATTAGCACTTGAGCCTTGGTCTGTTTGGTTTTTAAAACATTCCTCACAATATTGCTCCTTTCCCTTCTTTCCTCTGTATCTGTTTTGTAAATTTTTACAATTCCAAACAGCTCTCTAACACTGATTTATCACTTCCAAGTGTATATAAGCACCAAGACAGTGAGGGTCTCATTCATGATTGAGTCTTTGAGAGCTACTGGAGCACAATGCCTACTACCTTTCAAGAAACCCAGCAACCCTTGCATCATGACATCAAAATTAGCATAGATAATTGCATGTGCAGTATAGATCCATAAGCAGAACCCTCTTGGGAATTCCATCTTGAGAGGTGGAAGGAAAACTGTAAGAACAGAAGTGCAGCAGGTGCTCCTGCAGCTTCCAGTAGGTGCTCCTGCTGCTTCTCTTCAGTTCAGCAGAGTTCAGCACAAAACTGTCATTGTCACATGGCTCCTGAAGGAGCCAGTTTTGATGCTGCACTTGGTTCTTCCCAGTTCACTTCATACTTTTCACTCAGCACTTCATTAGCACAGTGAAGCTAAAATGAATAATTTCCTCCCTACTGGCCTTTCCATTAAAGACTTCTTACAGTATTTCTTGCTTTTTCACAGAGTTTTTAGGAAAGGAAATACACTGGGTAAGCCTTTGGAAAAATTAAAAAAAAAACAAACACAAAACAAACAAAGCTATAAGCTGACACATGGATTACCAACATAAACTGACCCATTGCAACAACTACAAGGATTTAAACAAAAGCCCCTTCTGTTCTCCACAGGGTGACCAGGCTAACTTTGGGACTAAGTCCCCATGCTATCATTAACAATATGGTACCCTAATACGATTCTCAACATCAACCACATTTTAAAAATGGTTTTCCTAAAATCTGGAATTTTTTCTTTATTCAATTTTTAAAAGCTTTTTAAAACTAGAATTACAAAACACTGTTAATGAGGAAATAATTCTTTCACAATACAGCCTTTTCAACTAGCTAATTGGTCCCATGCAATTTATACTGCCTGAAATTTTTTACTAAGTTTCTATTTCTAAACATTCACATAATTCACATAATATTCTCCCTCTTATTATTTCAGACCATGTAGCCACCACTGAGGGACAGGCAACCACTCATTAGCAAGGTGTAAGTGTGGATTAAATGAATTAAACAATGATGGCAGAGCTGTTCTCCTAGTCTGAAGTCAAGAGCACTCTTGCTTTCTTGATGCTGAGGCAGGAAAGTATTATTGTCCAAGTGAGCTGAGCAGCTCATCGTGGCAGTTTTCCATATTTCAACAGCAGAGACAAGGCTTGAAACAGGCTTCATGTATGGCCAAAAATAACCAGACAATTCCATGTAAATGGGTTAACTGATGGTTCTCACATCAAGAAGACTATTCTTTTTTTTTTTTCCCCTCAGGAATAAACTTGCCTCTTTAAAGGGGAACAGAAAATTTCTTTTTTCCAGAAACACCTAATTCTGACCTTTTCCTATATGCTACTTTTCATCAGAACTACTTACACTAGAAAATATTGACCGTGTTTGACAGATTATCTCAAAACTAATGGAAACATGCCACAATTTGTATTACTATGTATAGAACTGCCTTAAAAACTTCCTTCTCTGTGCAGACAGAGGTTCAGAGAATAAAGTATAACCAAGGCAGAATAAAAACGCTTGCTTGCTTACTGTTGCACAAGGCATTATTTACCAATGCCAAAAAAAACCCCAAAGACCAGATATTCAGGGCACTGACCTGATATTCTTCATCTATTCCATATATTTCAGGAAACAGATATGACACAATGACTGCTTCTGATCATTGGCATGCTGAGCTACACTTGGACGGGAGAACAAAAACTGCAAGTTAATAATCTACCAAAGCTGTCAAGAGTCTGATAAGGAACTTCATCTATGAAATGTTCAACTGCAGAGTGATTAAAACAAAGCCGATTTATGTCAAGTGAAGCCTAGGTTTGGAAAAAGTAAAAGAAATAAAAACACCTGAGGCCTCGAGCAGGTAACTTTCCCATAGAATGATATGAAGATTACAGACAGACATGTAAGTGCTTTTAAGGCTAGGAACTTCATTCTTTCAAGAATCATATATTTACTAAGATCAAAGTTCTAATTATAAAATTATTTAAAATAATTTGCTATAGAAAATATATTTCACCTTCTTGAAGCTGGACTGGTTCTGCTGAGTTTTCACCACTCATTAACACAGTAAAGCCTGCAGCTGTTCGGACTGAGGCTTGCCATGTTGACAAGGCAACGGGTGGTTCTTGGCATGGGAAAAGGGCTCTGTTGTTTATTGGCGATCCCATCGTATAAACACATGGCCTAGATGGAAGGAAAAGAGATTGAAGTTGGAGTTAGAATAAGAAAGACTGAATAAAGTTTTCTGTCAAAAATCAAATCTACTGTTGTACTGAGGCTCATTTTGTTGTTTTTGTTTTTTAACCTCAACTATGTAGGTTTCAAGCCTGTGTGACATGAATCAATCAAAGTATGATGTAAGTCATTTAATACAGGATGAAGAAAAGCAAGATTACCACAGTAAGTTTTACATAAACCAGAAAAGAGTAACTCCAGCCTTCCCCCTCTCCTGCTTCTACATGAGCCTTCCAGCCTCATATACAATAGTTCTCAGCTGAACCCATAAGGCCAAAGAAGACTTCTGAATATCTTCCAAAAATGTCATTGCAGGGCTTCACCGACACCTGTGACACCTCCCTGTTGTCATCACAGTAGTGCTTTCATTATCATTAATCCCATCTCTCCATACAACGTGGAGACCCATCCAAACTCAGAGCAGTAGGTCTAGCCTTGAGCCTTCCTTAGTCCAAGCCTCAATAAATCTGAACGCTTTTACATTTCTTCATGCATGTTAGCTCACCTGCCTTTCAGAATTTCAACCACAGGGCATATAATCAGAAAGCAATTATTCCCTACCAGCCTCAGCCTCCTTCTTGCTTTTCACATAGCAATCTTCCCTGTAGTATTGTTCTTTTTACAGTTTCTCTAACCCTCTCCTAGGCAGCCACTTCATCTACTGCCCCTTTCCAATTTCAGCTGCAGTACTTTATGCCAGCCAGTTTCTTATTAGCAGCTTAGCCACAGCTGGGAAGGTAACAAGGCCTTTCATTATCTCCTTCTACCTTGCTATTGCTGGTGCACAGATGTAATAATTCTTGTTTTACTTCTTTTGTTGCATTTTGCAGTTTTATCTTAATTCCTAGTACTTGTGTAAGACCACACCTTAGCTTAAAAAAGCTAAGTTTTCAAACATAAATGATATAAAACACACACAGTCAGTAGGTTTTTCCAGCTAAAGAAAGAAAATATTGAAAGCATCACTTCACTGCACTGAGTTTTTAAAAAACTATGATATTTAAAGCCAATATTCTGGGAGCATAACACATTGTTTTGTGAAAGCCTGAGGCTAAAAATATTCTGATCAGTATCTTTCATAACTGGAGTTTATAAATCATCAAAACATCTTGGAAAATAGGAGACCAGTTGTTAGGGCAAAACTATTTTGCAACAGCTAAGATCTGAGTATCTTGTTTACTCCCCTCCAAACAGTTCCTCCATTCAAGTTATTCCTTCCCTAAAGCCAACTCTAAACTACACAGAGGGAAAAAACTTGCAGATACTGATGGCCACAAATGAAAAATATAATGAAGATATTTTTGCTCTCTTGTCAAAAGTGCTATGTGTGCTACTGGATCCAGAGCTGTCCATGGCACAACCAAGTTACTGTGGCTTAACTAACACAGGCCAGCTGATCTTTCAGTAAAACCGGGAGGGAAACTGCAGTTTAAGTAAGCCTATTGTTAATGCAGACAAACAAAAATAAAGAAAATAATCTGGATTCCCCTGCCATGTATCAGAGTGAATAGAGTAGGACATAGATATCCAGTGAAGCTCAACAGATAACTGCAGTGGCGAGAAATTCAACTGGTTATCTTCACAGAATCACAGAATCACAAGGGTTGGAAGG
>BOSO01028175.1:15046-43286 GCA_018403395.1 Gorsachius goisagi
TGTTGATAAGGTCCCCTCTCAGTCTCCTCTTCTTCAGGAGACCCAGTAAAACACAATGCACAGCTAAATGTAAAAGACCACTAATCTGTATAAAACTTTAATTAGCTTTAATTTCTTTGGAATTCATCTCCTAAAACTTAATCTGTAACAAACTCTGATATACATAAAATAATTGGGTTTTCTCCCAGAAAAATAAACTGTGCATGGCAGTGAGTTCACAAGAAAAAAGGAAGAGCTTGCTTTCTCACCTCCTAGGATGTTCTTTCCTCCTTATAATGCTAGCCAAGAGATACTGGACTGGTATTTACCCTAAAACATATTTGCGTGCTGGGAGGGGATAGGAAAGAAAGGATGGTTCCTCATTCATGAAAACTTTAAAGAAAACTTATCAAAATACACAGGATTATAGAAAGCGAACCTAGTAGAGTTTATAGGAATGAGAGGACAGGTGGGGTTAATGACTGCTGATACATTTTACCAAATATTTACAACGCATTTGTGAAGGCTGTTTTGCTGGGTGCCATTGGTACAACCCAGTCTTAAGAGCAATATAGGGGATTTTCATATGGTGAAGAAATTTTAGAGGGAAATGCCACGATGACTGAGAAAACAGGCTGGCAGAACAGCAGTTAAGCAGAATATTGCAATGCTGTGTCAAATACAATACAAACATAACATGGAACAGACACTACTGAGACCATTAATGTCATCTCACTCTCAGAGAGCACTTTTTATCTGCAGACCATAAAGTGTTTTACAAATAATGTCAATACCATTTTGCAGATGGGGAAAATGATACACAGTGAACAGGTTTGCTGAGTGCTAGTGTTCAGCCTGCACCTACAGGCTTCGTTTCAAGCCTCCCAGTCCAATAGCTTTCACATTAGACTAGGAAGCCTCTCCTGATGAGAAATAATACACATTACATAACTAACTTCTTTCCTAAAACATGTTAATGCTAAAATACATACACAGGCAGGTCACAAACCTCTACAATTAAGGCCTAAGTAGAAAGCGAGTTAGAAAAGTGGAGAAAAACTGGTTAAATACATAATCTTTTCTTCAAAACCAAGCCTCCTTTCCACTCCTCACCCATTTTAGTGCCATTTTTGTCCAGATATACTTACTAACTTAATTAATTCAAACCAAAACATATTCAAATATGTCAAAGTCTTCTAAGAAAACAGTAATGAAACACAAGCTCTAAATAGAAAACTATCAGGACAACATCAGATTTTAATTATTCATGCATTCATAGCAAGATCACCTGCAGGCTTGACTGACAGCATGCCACCAGCTGAGATGTCAGCGAACATTGAACTGTTCTGCTGTAGAGAGGAGCATTTATAAGTTGAAGTCATTATTTTTTCTTCTTCTTTTCTTCTTTCACTGGATTTTTTAATCTATTTTCTTCTCACCACAAAAAACACCTCCACAGATTATTTTTTTTTTTTAGTTCCCATGACAAATCATGTTTTACTTCACTAATTTTTAATACTTCATTTACAGTAGTAATTTCTTTTTACAAGATTGGTAATAGTGCAGTGTTACTTTACGACACCCACTGCAGATGATCGTTTTCTTTGTTCTGGGTCAGGCGGCTCAATTCCAGCACATAAGAGGACCAGAAACATAATTCTTATCCTGATACGGATAAGATTTTTCACCTCATCCAGAAAAAGAAAAATTATTAGCTAACAAAAGTACATCAAAGAATAGCAATGCCAACTAATTTTAGACTTTTTTTTTTTACAAGACTTGCCTTTTTTCTGATTTATACCTACACACTGCTAGCAAGAAACTTCACAGTGCCTTTCCTTTTTCCAACTATCTATCCTCTCCATCTCTCTTCTTTCACTTTTAATGGTCTTGTAACATTCAAATAATCTACTTATGTAATATGTTGCTTATGCCAGCCATAATCTTTGTCACCATAGGTTGAAAGTGATAAGGAAATTGAATACAGCAAAAGTAAGAACTCTATTTGTCTAAGTACTTGTTATTGGAAAAACTAGCACCCACAAAACACAAGGTAAGTCTCTGGTCACTCATTTGGCTAACTTTATGGCTAGTAATTCCTAGGGATCAACAATCTAGGCTACTGGAGCAATCAAGAACTAGTTGTGGTATGGTTTGGTTTTGCTCCAAGAGGAGACCTGGGGCTGTCTGTTGTTCAGTAATCTCCTGAAGCCAAGGATTCTGAGGAAAATTTGATTCATGGAATCTTAACTCATCAGTATTCCATATATTTTCATAACATAACAAAACCAGTTCAAACCAGCTCTTGGCAGATCTCCCTCTCCCCTGTAAGCATATCAGTTATAATAACATATTAAGCTAGTACCTTAAAGCTAATAAGAAATGTTCAGTTGATACTCTGTTCTCCAAACAGGAATCTGCAGGTCTTCTTTGAGATACCTGCCATCAAATACTTGAATGATGTCCTAAGGCTCAGCCATGTCAGCCTCCTTTGGTTAGTGCCTGTTTGAAGCTTTCTCAAGGACAACACCCAGCTCAGCAACTCTATCCCTTTCCTTTATTTGGAAAAATACATACCTATTTCTTCAAGGGTTGTCTCCATGTAAGGATGGCAATCTCCTGCAACTACAAGGCCGATCCCTGTAAAACCACTGCTGTTTGCAGCTGTTTCTTATTCTAAATTGCAGTGTCATTTTCTACAAAGCAGCAGGATTTCCTGGCACCACAATCACACCAACTTTTTGTTCTGCCTTATCAATTTATATATCTGCAAGGTGCCAGTGATTATAATCAGATTTCAACAGAGCAGGTATTCTCGTTTTCATCTTGCTGTTGAATAAAACACCAGTTAATAGCTACCCATGCCTTTTTCAAAGCATTCTCCAACTTAAAAGCAGTAAATTCTACGAAATGCATGATTCCTCCAACTTTTCCAGTAATCTGTTACTCTGATGCTGGATTTTTTCACTTGCTTTAAGCTGCATTTTTGGCAAATGCAATACGCTTGACAGCTTCTTCAATGTTGTTACGAGAAAGTTTCATAAATTTGAGGTCATACATCTGATCAATCCCTTAGATATTCCATTTCCTGTACATCTTCTAATGCTACTTCTGTAACACCTTAGGAAGTACCACCTGACTGCATTTTAAAAAAAATTGATTTCATAGCCATTGCTCCTGTTTAAATAGCAGTAAAGATTGGAAATAACTCACTATTGGCAGAGAAGAGATTTCCCAATTGCTCCATTCCCACAGCAGTGAACAAAAAAAAAAAATCTAACCCCTTGTGAGCCTCTGTCTTTAAAAACAGAAGACAGTTTTCCTATGGATAAGAACTATGATACAGCTGGACTTTCTCAGCTCTATTTTGAAATCAAACATTGCTTTAGTTTCTTGGCCAGCCAATTCACAAAGACACAAGTGCTGGTTTGACTCTTTAATTGCCCATGTCACTGGCTCTTTAATCTTCTGTGTTTTCACCTCTCTTTTAGATTTCAAAACACTTGAACTTGTACTGTTTCTATGGATAATCATATTTTCATAATACTGTTTCATTCTCAGCCTCCTCTGATCTAGTATGGGCGTCTCACTGGCACTTTTTAGTGAAGCAACTTGCCTTTTGTATTCCTTCTTCCTGAAGGAGTGTATCATCAAGCCTTGTCCCTTGTGCAGTGCCTCTGTGAGTGCGCAGTGCTTCCTTCCTCTGTTCTTCCTCCTTCCTTCCTCCCACTTACTCCACCTACATCTATCATTTGTCCTGCCAGGCCATGAAACTTGCTATAACTCTGAAAAAATATTGAGTTCACTAAAAAAAAACCAAAAAAAAAAACCCCAACATGTTTCTCATGGTGTTCCTTTTTAGCTACAACAACTAATTCAGAGGAGCTATTTTAAATTTTTTAGAAATATTTGTTCGTTGCCATCCACAGTTCCAGAAATACCAAATCAGTTCATTTTCTACTCAAGGTCTGCCTACTTTTTTTTTTGTTAGTTTATTTTTACTTTATGTCTCCATTCTATTCCTGATACCATTTGTTATTCCTTAGAAATCACTGCATCAGACATGAGTAATCAACAAACTTCAGACTGTTTCATTAATTACTCAATTATAAATATTCATCACCGGGAACAAAATTACACAAAATAACAGGAGAGAATTCCCCACAGCTGATGGTAGTTACTGTGACTTGCCTGGATTCTAGAACATCTTATTCTCCCAAGCCACAAATTAAAACAAGCTATTTATACCCTTCCTGCATTTCCAGCACTTAAGAGCACAGAATGATACTAACTCATGCCACTGAAAAATAAACATCTATTTTCATGGCACATTTTCTCATTTGCAGTTTGAAACTCTGAAAATCTGACTCATTTTTCCAATTTCTACCCTGGAAAAAATTTGCTTTGAAAATATCAAACACATTATGAAAATTCAATGGATGCCTCAGACTCCATAAAGGCTATAGATACAGGACTACATTACCACAAACCTGTATTACCAGTGAAACAGATAACTCTACCTTGCAAGCTAATCTCAGTAGCATATTCCAAATAACTGCTATAAGGCATTCCCTTCCCCGCCACCCACTTATTTTCAGTAAGATGAGCTCCCTAATATGCCTTATCACCCAGCTGTACACACACCTATGTCACCATACCAGTGGTGGAGGGAACCAGCATCCAGATTTAGAGGTCAAGGGTGTCTCTTTCAGCAAGTGTATTTTGGTAGGGTTCTTCCTCATTCCTTTTTAGCTTTCCCTCCTTCCCTCTTTTCATTAGGACAAAACAGCTCTGTGGTTCACTATATTGTTAACACAACACACTCTGGAGACAGGAAATACAAACACAAAGCGTTAAGCTGAACTTTGAGGGTAATCGGAAAGACTTCAGACTAAGTAGGGAGAGACTGTGACCCAGCCTCAGAGCCAGTACTATTACCCTCTGGTTTTGCAGGCCTACTGTAAACATGTTTTAAGTATAGCCTAAAATGCCTAAAGGTATGTGAGTATGATTAAGCAATGACAATATCCACTGCAATTCAATATCCATGCAATTCTTCACTTTTAAGTACCAATCACTAAGGACACAAAGAACAATTATGCAACCTTTAGATGGTCAGTTGACCTCTGCAGAACATAAAAGATGATAGACTTAAACTAAATCAAAACTTTGAAGACTTATGTTTGGAAAGCAATCCTTCCACATGTGAAATGATGACATTTTGCTTCTCCAGCAGTCTCTAGATAAAACTAACAATTTCATAATTCTTATGAATTGTTCTGAAATTAAGGAAATTACATATACTAAAACATATTAAACTCCACTTCTTGATTTTTAGTAAATATCACCATTGTGACTGACACTAGAAGCATGATGCTTACAACTACACAAAAAGTTTTTTCTAGGTTATATTTCCATATAGAGAGAGTTCATAAACACAGACTTCTATGTGTAACCTCCTGGAAATTAGAGATCACTGCTCAAGCATTCCCTTCCAACTTCAAGCCTCAGCTAAATATTCAAGAAACATGTTTAGCATGTTTCCACTACCCTGCATATTTATTAAAAACCACAAGTTTTGAGGATTTATGAAAATTTCCGACTCTTTCAAAAGGGAATATCAACTACAAACTAAATGTTAAAATAGTAAAGAATGAAAAATTCCAATGTTGCTATGCATGCTCTTATACAGTTATTTAGTCCTTACTGTATGCAACATACTACATAACACAGTCAGACTGACTACAGTGACAAAGAAGAGTATGACTTTTTAAGAGCTTATCTTCAGAAGTACCCAAATTTATGAATAGCTCATCACCCGTGCATCTGAACAACTGCAACTACTCTCTTCGAACATGATTTGCATTTCAAAACACATATGTCTTAAGGAGAGGCAGGCTTGAAACAACCAGTTTCAAAAAAGGTAAAATCTCCCTTTTTTACCTGCAGGCAAAAAATAATGAGGAATTGTGCCAGTCTCCATGCCAGTGAGATCCAGCCTGACACGGCCTCCTGACACAGGTCCACAAAATAGTTCACAATAGGTTCGGCAGAACTTTTCTACTAGTTCTTTCCAGTTTCAGCAGAATCAGTAATACCAAATTACTTAAACAGGAAACCAAGGTCTGTTTTATTGCTACACTAGGTACCACCTCTTTGGATATTCTTCTAAACACTATCTACCCCAGGTGCTTCAGCTGGACATTACAGAAATGCAAGATTATTTATAACAAATAAAGAACCATGCAGTTCAGTGATGTCTGTGGTAACAGTTGAACACTGCATCTGAAAAGAAGCATTTAATTACAGAACATAGGCTAGCATTAGCACTTCTACTGAATTGTACATTTATGCTTGCTGTATTCTCTTTCATAGCTTTCATAAAGGCAAAATTTCCTGAATTCTTTAAAAATACATTGATATTTTAATCTAATAATAAGGTATCATAAAATAAACTAGACAGGTACTAAATATTTTTAAAAGGTAAGACATATAAATTGCTCAAATAAATATCAAGATATCATAATCATTTTTTAAGGAGATAATTTCATGTCTTTCAATACTTCCAACAAGGTTACCTCTTTCTAGTGTTTCCCCAAAACTGCTCAATCATCCTTTAATACCTTCTAAAAATATACTTTTTCCATAGCAGTCTCATGAAAATCATACACTCTGAGTAATTCAACCCATCCTCCTTGCTTACCAGAATTTCTCCTTTTCTGTGTATCTGATATGTAGGACTCAACCTGAAAAAACAAATGTATGTGCCTGATTGATTCATACACCTATTCATGTATGCCAAGGGAAATAATGCACAGGTTTTGATTCATACACCTATTCATGTATGCCAAGGGAAATAATGCACAGGGAGCTTACAGGACCCAGTACTGAGAGGTTTCAGTGTCATGGAATGTCTTTCACTGGTGTCATTCATATCAAAGATACTCCTCCTAATCCCACAATAGGAAATGAGTTGCATTCCAGTCACTCATTAATATCAACAAAGCCATTAACTCATATATGACAGCACCAGAAATGGCAATAAATAAGGCAGAAAAAAGGTGGGAGGAATCTCCCATTAGAACTCGCAAGGCTGTCTGCTAGGAAAAATACCTCTTTAATTTTAACCCAAATGTGTTTAATCCTTTTCTTAAATCATAAAGAGATGGGATCCCAGGATACCTTAATGAATAAGGATTCTTAACAATGATGGTGAGAAAGCATTTAATTCTAAATATGCTGGTAGCCATGCTGACACAACACTGCTACATACTCCTAAGAGTTAGGGAAAACTTAACACCTTGATGGGCTGGCAAAAAGTTTCTCCTTCCCAGTAATGAAACATGTTTTATACACATTATTCCATCCACAAAGTAGTTATTACAGTGTCTAAAATAAGCTTTTATTTTAAATAATTTTATAATACTTAATATTAGTAAGAATACCTGAAACAGAAGTATAATTTTGTTAAAATTGCAACATTACCTTCTTAGTTTGAAACTCCAGAGCTCTACTGTGCTAGCAAACAACTGAAAAACTTTGAAACAGAACTGCTCTTTTTTCATGATAAATATATTACAAACATTACAATCATGTAATTTTTTTCTATTTTAATAATTATGCTATTGATCACTGATAAAAGTAACCAGCCAATTTTAAGAACGGATACAGCCCTTATAACTTTTGGAGACATAAAAAAGTCTGTATATTTATACATATATGTAAATGTATGTACATACCCACATATACTCATACACATACTCTATTCCTCTATTTTGCCCCCTTTTTAGTACTTCTGGATAAAGTTGGTGAAAAGCATGTGTTCTAGCACTAAAGAAAACCTTCCTTCTTGATCATTAATGTATTTTCTAGTATCAAAAGCCCAAACAGGGAAATGCTGAAATTCCATGTGTTCATTTCCACTACTGCTAACACCAGGTTTGCATCCACGTATCTCATCTTGCCTAAACTCACCCCACAAAGCTTTTTTTTTTAACCAATTTTTTTTTGTCATAATACATCATTGTTTAAAACAAATAAAATTGAAGTCTTTATAAAATAGTGCATAGGTTAAATTGCAGAACATTGTACTAGTGTTAAATTAGAGGAAGCATGTTGGAAGTGGCCACGCAATGCTTGAACTTTGTTATTCAATTCAGTTTTCTTCGGGGTTAGAACCATAGACTATAGACTCCTCTGGGAAAGGATTTGACATCTGTCTAAAAAAGCACCATACGCATAATTAGGAACAATTTAAAGAATTCCCCTATGAGAATATAATGTAATAGTATTTCCCCTATGCATTATAAATGGGCTTTATTTTTAGAAATGGAAGGGAAAATATGACAGCATTTTGTACAATGAGCTTTACCACTGTATTTACGGGTTTATCATGTACAGAATTTTACTTTAAAATGTAGCAAGAAAGATTCTAATGACTGTGATATGGAAACTTATTTTCTGACAGGCATTAGTTTCTGGAATACCCTACAAAAGACTGAAAATAAACCAGCTTGAGACTATTTGTTACCATCAGACTACCTGACCCACGTCAAGCTATCTTTTCCTGCTTCATTATTGACTTATAAAATTCCATGTGTTTGTGTACAACTGCCATGAAATGTCTAAAGAATAATACTTCGCACTGAAAGACAAAAAGAGTCAGAACTAAAAGATGTTAGTGATTGAGATGCTCAAAAGAAACCTTCAAATGCTCAAAACACACAGACAACACAGAGAGGAGGAGTCCTATACCAGCTGAGTGTTGCTAGCAGTCTCAAAGACTTCAGTAAGGGGCAGGTACACACAGACATGTTGTGTGATTACAGAAGTGCCCTACCTTTGCATGCAGTCAAAATTCAGAATTTTCATAACTAAAGATACTATATTGAGTTAAATTTCCTAAACTCATACCAAAAATAACTTTTGGGGGAGTGAGGAAGAGAGAGGGACGGGAAAGAAGTAATGAACATGAGAGAGACATTCATGGACTTGATGGTGCTCATGGTTTAGCAGTCGACTTACCTAACTACCAGATGTACAATTAAAAGGCCTCATTCTGCTCCCTAACATGGAGGCCAGTAAGAAGACTCTTAATTTCTATTAGCATGACTGAAATGAAAGGTAACCACATATCTCTAGTTTGGGATGAAAAGCAAATATTCAGTTACACCAAATTTCTTCCTCATCTTTCAACTTCATTCCTCTTTTTAAGATACAGTAAAGAACTAACAGCCATTAAAATCCAGCTTTGAACATTACAGTAAAACAATTACAGTTGTAAAAGTCTGGATTGGATTGTAGTTTCCCTTCTATAAAGAGCTTATCTTGGAAGATTTCTGTACAGCGCTGTGTACTTTCACAAATGCTAGGTAAAATGCCAATACTTCTTGCAGTTTCATTTTGCAGTTCATTTGCTATCATCAATGTAATTTACGTAATAGATGAAGGAGATTTCAAAAGTTGATTATGAGAGACTAAACCAGAAAAGACTGCATCTCTAAACTTATTACAATATTGCAAAAGATTAGTTGTGAAGGAATTCTATTAAATACTATGTAGACTGATCTTTATGCTGTACGATCAGTTGTGTAAGCCAGGAAGGAAAAAGAACAGAAAGTACTGAAGTGAAAATAACCTGTCATGCATACTTCCTCTTCCGGTAAGTGGTGATTCTCTATTCCCTGTACACACTTATTCCAATACACAAAAATTATTTACTCCCACTCAGAAATAGCAAACACAATCACTCAGACAGGCCTGAAGTCTGCAAGTCCATTGGGGTTTCTTGAGCAAAGAGTTTGTATGTTTGCCCACAGGACAGTAACAGGATTCAAACCAAGGATGAAATGAAAACAATGGAAGAGAATGCTCATCACTTTCACAATTGCTCAGCATTACTCAATTGTACACTCTTGCACTTATGTTTAAAATTAATGTGTGCGAAGCTTTCAGCTAGTAGCTACATACCTGCCACTCTGGTCTGTAGTCCATGTAACAGATCTCCCTTCAGGTTTGGTTTTGTACCATATTCTTATTGCATGAGGAAAGTCTGTTGGAGTCTGAATTCCCGATTTCCTTATCTCCAAGCTCCAAGTGCCCGTAGCAAACAGAAGCTCTCCACAGCCAGGCGCCTGGCTGCAGCGAGTAAAATAGTATAGCTGTTCCTTCCACCGATCTGCAGGTAAAGTCACAAGTTCATGTACAATCTGATTCCTGAGATTTTTCAGCTCCTTTGAAACATCAGTGAGCTTGGCAGACCTTGTGAATTTTTCAATGCCTGAGACAGCAGCAACATCTACTTCCTCAACCTTTAGCACGGATAAATCACAGCAGTCCAGTATCAGCAGAAAATCCTTGTTCCCATGATTCTCTATGTCACAGCAGTCCTTTGAACTAGAAATCCCAGAAGCCTGTTCCTCATTGCTATGGTTACCATTTTTATCAGAAGTATCTTCTTCACCTTTACCACAGACAGCAAAATCATTATGTTCCATTTTAGATGAACAGGCATGCACATTTGTCACAGGAATGTGGCAGAGTTCAGATGCCCTTATTTCACAGGTTTCATCAAACTGTGACTGGCAGCTGTCTTTGCCAGTGTGGCTGGTTTTCCTATACCGGCTCCCAGTCTCAAAGAATAAAATTATGACGCCTTCAATAACTTTACTTTTAAAATCCACATCCAAGTCCAATATGTAGTGCTTTAAAAGCATGTAGCTAGTGTTGGCCATTAAGGGCAAGTCATCCTTCATGGGGTCTAGCTGCGTCTCCATGTTTCAGTCCATTAGACAACAGTTTTACAAAGCCTTAGATATTTCTTACATATGATGTCTTCATAAAGAGCAAGGATATCCAGCCTCCCAGCGCCAAAAATAATTTTGATTAATATTGGAGTATTGAAATTAATTGCAGTTCCTCCACTTATCGCATTCTATAAAACAAAACCAAAAAGAAATCAGGTTATCGTTTCACAACTGTTTCTGAAATGCACTAAAAGTCATTTAAAGTCCAGTTGCCTATATTAAAAATAGTACAGCCAAAGGGCGATTGTGTCTCCACAGAATGGCATCAAGCCAGCTGCTTCAGGATTTGCCATCAAGAACCACTGGCTTTATTTTTCAGAGAAGATCTCTTGTGAAAATATTTCTAAAACAGCTTTTATAAACTGACAGAAACAAACTTTACTACAGGCCTCGTGTTGACTTGCTTCACCACAATAATCCTCTAGAAAAGATACATGGTTATGCAATATCTAATTGAATTTATTACTGCACTGTTTGGTTTTAAGGTTGCTGTATTTATTTCAAAGGTACTACCTCAAAAGATAGTGTTCATTTTTCTACTGTGATTCTAAGTAACAAGAGTAAGCCTAAATCAGCTTATATGTTTTAAAGTTTTGAAGTAAGTTTCATATATACAATGCATCCCCATGGATTAATATACTTTCCACATTACAACTGGTCTCATATCAGCAATTCTAGTAAATCACAAGAAAATGAGACAATTTACTATGAGTGCATTCCAAGTATTCCTTTGAGATTGCTCATGAAGATTTTTCAAATTTATAGTTAAATACTTACAGTATATGATTACATCTTAATAGCTGGAAACCCATTAACACTCAGGACAGCAGCATCTCACAGAAAATAAAATGTCTTCTCACTGGAAAATATGTAAATACCTATAAAAGCAAGAAAATATTAAAATGCATCAACATTTGTTGCAACAACAGACAGAAGTTTAACCGTCATACATTCTCTGTTTTGCTATGACCACTGAACTAAAGTTATGCACTTTTAGCTCACTTAAGTCCTTTTCATCTACTTTCTAGACTAGAAATAGAAATCAGAGGAAGAAGCAACTATTAAGACGTGCAGTTCTCTACCTGCCAGTTCAGTGACACTTTCATGATAGGCAGCAAATGTGTTCATAAGTGCCTTAAGTGAACAGATATTGCCTTATGACATTCACAGTTTCACAGCGTCATCATAGACTTCAGAACCCAAACTCAGTTTTTGTGAGTTCTCAAAGTCAGCACAGAAGAGAATCCAGACTCCCCCAAGACTCGATATTTCTTTTGTAGGAATCCAAGATGCAGGCCAAGAAATTATCTATATTGTTCCCTGAACTAGCTTCACACAAAGCACACAAGACATAGCAAGTATCTCCCTTCATTGATGGCTTTCTACCAGTCAGAAACAGCTCCTACAGGGATGTCTTTGAAGAGAAGCTGAGAAAAACCCTTCTTTCACTTTTATAGCAATCCTCCTGCACTTTTGCAAACATAGCAGGGCACCAAGCTCACTTCAGAAGTCCATCTTTCAATGAAATAACCCAGTAAATTTGGAATAATTTGAAGATTGTCTGCAGGAGACACTCATTGCATCTTTTGAACTACTTCCAGTAGATACTTACTTCTCTGGTCTCTGTCTGAGAGTTTTCCAAACCTTTTCTCCTAATTTAATTTTCCAAACCTTTTCTCCTAATTTAATCATCTACTTGTTCATCGTATCAGTTTACTATTTTGAGTGCTTTCAAACTTCACATATTTGCAAGAAAACAGTTTGCATCTTGCACTGCCTTAACTGATGCGTACATCTGTGCACTTTCAGAGTTCAGCCTTGTATCAGGATCCAAAAACGGATTCATGAGCTCCTGTGGAGTCCCAGTGATTTCAGTGTGGCTTTCCAAAGATTACTTATCTTTGCAGATATATGTGCAATGTCGATCTTTGTTTTGCCATTTTGACTTTAAAGAAAACCAACAAAGGAAGATGAAGAATTAAGTATCCTGAAATGCATATTAGGCCCTAATATCATCATAGTTATTGGTTCCTACTTAATTTAACAAAGTCTAGAAAATAGTACAGAACTGGAATTAAAGCATTCAGGAAGACCTGTAAGAAAGGCTGAGGGAAGATTCAGCAAACCTCAGCTGGGTGAAGGAGTCATATCTATAAATAGCATATGGCCATTACAATCACGTCATCATCTTGACACCTAACTGGGAATATCAGTAGGGCAATCAAGGGTTCTAAACGCGACAACATGAGCAATGTATCTACAATGTCTGTCCGTGACGCTGTTGACTGGATTTTTTTCTCACTACTAACACCTTACGACTTCTGACAGGTAAGCTAAGTATTAGTGGTAGAAAATAGAAAAAGTGACCTGGTGGAGAAAAAAGCCCAACACTGAACTGGCATTCAAGAATCCCTGTTTTGCACAAATACTTAGATTTTCTCATTTGAAACCCAGGTATAACATAATACTGATACATTTTTTTAAAATTTGAGTACTACACTAACAATAAATATTTGTGCTGTACTACTACTAATTCCATTTTCCATTTGGAAGATGTGATCAATTTCTTACCTCAAAAGTATTAAGGAAATTACACAAACTTACATTAAATTCTCGGCTACCATAGTAAGAAGCACCTCTGAACACCTTAAAACAAATAGTAAAGCTGCAGTTCAATGCCTACAGAACCACACCTATTTATATTTAGAGGACTGTCATATTTTTTTAATATTAGTTAATAGGGCAGATTAAAAGGTGACAAGGAGTACCATACAAGTAAACTCAATGCAAATTTAAAAAAAATTAACTGAAGCATTATAAAAAAATAAAAATCTATAAATATAAATCCTCTTTAAAACTATTAATATCAAAACACAAATCAGAATCCATGAGATTCGAGAGACAATTGAAAACAAAGGCCAATGAGGCTAAAAAATACACAGACTGGACATTCATTTCCTGCAGTTAAAAGTTTCAGATCAACACTTCAGTGGAGATGACACATCTGATCACATTTACAAACGGAACAACAGACAAGAGGAACAAACACACTTGCAGATAGCTAATGAATATTACTACACACACTCTGACACTGCATTTTAGTTTAGATGTAACACTGTCTCTCCTTAATCCTGTCTCAAATAATCTTAAATTTAGAGATCACAGCTTTCAAAAATTCTAGGTAGCCTCTCTATCTCCAAGCTCTAGTAAGTGAAATTAAATTACTGTTTTCATGTGTCTCGGCTTCTGAACCTCTGAAGAATTTTTTTAATGAAATATTTTTAAGGAATCTACAGAACATTAGAACCGTGCAACAAAAAAACTGATATGCTATTCTATTCTGATGGTGTTGGGGACTCACTCATTCCAATATGTTTGTATTTTTGTACTGCATTTTTTGTTAATTCACTATCAACATGAAATCATCAAAGCTCTGTCTTCTATGTAAAGCATGCTTCTGTTACAAATGATAATTTTACTTCTCCACTAAAGCTGTACACCGGAAGTTGCATCCTATAAAGCAAGTCAGTGTCTCAAGTAATTTGAGATAGATTTAGAGCTTTCCTAAGCAGGACAGAAACTGAATTTACGCGCTACAGTTTTAAGACAGGATAATCATGCATGCAGTCAATTTAAATGTTAATTTTGTAATAATTTCACCAAATGTAGCTTTTTAAAAGTTTAAAAGCTACATTATGAAGGTACAGCAAACTCCACTAATCAACTGTGGAGTTTCTAAATATAATGACTTCAGATTGTATAATCTGCAATAATAGATGGAAAATTATATGAAAACAAACACTGAAGATGTCCAAATAGATGACCATGAACTTACTTGTCAATCTTGGGATACACATCCTCAATGTGAATTTATATCTACGTGATGTCAGCTGAAGTTCTGATATTTCATAGTGTACCTGCTTCTAGCTAAACCAAACATATTTGCTAACAGCTTCATGACTAGTTTTTCAATATCCAACTGCAAACATACATACACTGAGTTCAGAGGAGGAAAAAACTGTGCACAAAAGTCTGATTTTTTTTTACATGTCATTTCTATACTACCTGGTCTATGCCTGGAGCCTCCAAAGAGTTACTGCTCACTAAATAACATACAAAAAATCAACAGTTAACAGAATAGAAATTATAAATGAAATTACTTCCTTTCTCTGTTCTCTTGTGTTTCTCTTGTGGTCGTGCACAGCAGCACTGTTTGCTTTAGGCAGTTTTGTACTACTGTGTAGTTATACAGATTAAGAAATATCGGAAACATACTATAAAACAAAAAACCTGTTTCAAAAAAATAAATTTTAGAGGTTACCGTAAAAGTATTTTTGGTCATATCTGTATAATTTCAGTTCCAGTAACTTAGACATATCTGTTTCTATAATATAAATAGGTGGTCAAAAGTAAACACTAAAAAGCAGTAAAAGCACCCCGAGGTCCAACTTTGGAACTATAAATAAGCATCAGAGATGCTGCACATGCTGTTAGTTGTCTGTATTCTGCTGTAAAGAAATTGTCCACTAACATTCTTGCACTGGACAGCTCTTAACTTTATGAGGAATTCATCCACAAAAGTTTTGCTAAAGCACAATTCAGCACCTTTCTGCCAGCAGCAATAGTCTATACATAGCATATAGAAAAACACCCACACAAGACAAATCGGAAAGAAGCTGCTATCAGTGTAACTGGTTTGATCATTTATTACATAAGCCCTCTCCTTGATTTTGTATCTCCAGTATACACTACTGTTCTCTGGAGACAGGAACTCTATATTAAGTATTGCCATGATTTCCTTATCACCGTAATAACGCAGAAGTCTTCTAGAAATTCAAAAACCCACTGGGAATTTGTGTGTGGAACTGCAGAGATAAAGCCCCTTACTGAGAAGTATATAATAACTCATTAGCAAGGCTTGTTAACAGAACCAGACATTTTCTTCTACCTGCTGAAAAGCAGAAGCCTAACTCCCTGCAACAATAGAAAATTGTACAAAATAGTAAAATAAGACAAAATTGATAAAAACATTTCTTAAGATTGTATCCAGGTTGAGATTTTAGAAGAAAAAAGTCCTAAAAAAAAATGTTTAATTGCAACTCCATCTAGCACTGTAGTCCTGTAAAGAAATAGCCACATATAATACTAGCTTTATAACAGTAATGAGGTGTTTCCTAGATCCCTGTTAGCTTTGCCAATTGCTGACACTTCTTAACATTAAAACTTCAATAAAATGTATCAGATTAGAAATTTCAGAGAATATAAATATGCATTTCAGAGTCTGAAAGTCGAAAATCAGGTAGTTTTAACGCATGGTTTGATCATTTCATTAGAAGCTATCGAGATGCATGTGCAAAGGACTAGGTGGTTAGCACACTCTTACTACCTTCTCTGCTTTATGGGCAAGCAATGAGACATTAAAAAATGGTCTTTTGTATTTATTTTTAAAGTTCTTGCCCACTCCTATTCATATTTTCCAAATTAACTGTGCGCACTTGTCTAGTTTGCTCCACTTAAAACATTTAAAAGTTCACAACCTATCTCTAAATATTTGCACTGCTCAAAATACACACCCAATACTTATTAAAAGCAGTAATTTTCAAATTCATGCAAGGAGCTATTTAAAATGTGCCCTGCATGTGTGAACTAGAATTTTAGCAAGTTACCTTTCATTCACATTAAAATGTATTTTCATCAGCCAACTGTGTCGTTTCTACCACATTTTGCCTTTCTTACCCATGTCACCCAAACTCCTTATTTAAAATATTCTCAAAGTATATCTTTTTTGTTTGTTTGTTTGCTCTATTTTTTTGTGCCTCCACTATTGCATACATACCTCATATATCCGATAGATTAATTACATTGTCTGGAAGAGTCCTCAGTGGAAGAATCTAGTTCTTTCCCTTGAGATGAGACAGAAGTATGCAAAACACTCCTCCAATTGTTTTTAAATACCTCTCTGTAGAAGATAATTGTTCAGTTTCACTAGTTAGCATGATCCATTTTTTCATAATACTTAATTAAATATTCTTTACTGTAAACATTTTTCCCCTCTAAGCTTCACTAAGTTCATGTTTCCTAAAGTTTTGGATAAAGAGGACTTAGTTACACTGTAGAAGCACTCATTTGCTTCTCACCTCTTCTAACCCCCACCCCATCTCTCCAATCACTCAACCCACCAGTTCAGAATAGAACAGATTATTAAAATAAAGTCTAAACTGTGCTCTGAGTCAAAAATGTTCATTTTGCTCATAATAAATTAAGACTGTTTACATAGCCTGGTCATTCAACAGATCCACAGGGACAGCAGAGCCCCAGCAAGAAAGACAATAAATACTTGTACTGCTAAAGCTGGAAGTGGTGTTTCTTTGTAACCTCAGCCTTTAAATCTTAGCACTTGCTCTGTTAAACCTGGGCTGATATCGCTGTAACCACAAAACAATTCTCTGAGCTTTTCCTAAAGTTTTATCTGCATGCAGAAATTTTCTTTACTGATACTGAATTTCAACTTAATGATTTCAACTCATTTTTAAAGATCACTTACATCCTGAACTCCAAAGTGCTTGTAACCTCTCCAGATTCACCCCATCCAATCACCTGATTAATGCAAGCATAAAACATGTGAGGGTGTGTATTCACAATAAAACTAAGCCAGTCTTAGCCTGAGATGCCGCAATAGGAAATTTCTTCCTGAAATTTCTGCACAGCCTTCCTTGCTATGAAGCCACATAAGTGCAGAGGACAACTCAAGGGAAGAGGCAGTAGCATGCAGCTGGGGACAGAATATGATCACCCTTTGGGAGGTAGTTCAGACTGGGATAGACTTAAACCCAGCATGAGGCCACATCAGAATTTAACAAAAGTTGAGCAAAACACAGGACACCCAATCACATTCAAGTATGTTGAAATAAATTTAAAATGCTCTCAGAGTTAAAAGTTAAATCACTGGTGAATGATGAAGATGGTCTTGAGAGTTTTGTTTGGTGGGTTTTTAAATTACAAACAAATTAAACTGAAAATTAAATTCAGAAGCAAATTAAAGAAAGTTAATATAGGACACAACAGTCCTTCCAAAGGCAAAGCAAAACTTCTATTGTTTCTTCATTATCTAACAGCTCAGTTGTTTAATAAGAGAAAGCAATCAGATTATTTTAACAACTTTAACTTTTGTCAAACCTCTACTGCATGTTTTTTTTCCACTAAATATTCATAAACTGATTGCCTAAAAATTCACTTAGCTTAACTTAATCCTTTGGAAAGAAACTACAATTATAATAAGTCTACTGAAAAACTGCAATTTCATTGACAGAACAGGCCTAGCAGAGAGCCACTAACATGGCTGGAGGACTGAAGCACACAAATATAGGAGGAGAGGCTGATGGTACTGGGTCTGGTCAGCCTCAGGAGGAGGCAGTTAGGGAAGATTACCTGGAATATCCCAGTACCTAAAGGGCTAAGTACAGAAGATTCAGCCAGACTCTTCTTAGAGGGGCACAGACAAAAGACAAGCAAAAATATATTAAGCTGGTGTGCAAATACAACTAAATTCCATATTCTACTGCATTAAATAGAGTTAACTTTTTTAAAAATACAAAAAAAGTCATTTTTATGTTCCAAAGAGCTGCTTTTTTGTTGTTGTTGTTGAACTGAAATACTACATGAAAAGGTAAGGAGCAAGTAAAGAATAAGAACAGAAATACATCATTTTAAGAATGAATATACCAAAACATACTCCCAGGAAACAGTGCTCTTTACATCTTCAGTAGAAATTTAGCATGTAGCCGAAATAACAAGAGAACAAACAAAACATTACTCTTCTGCTCCAGGGTCAAGTTAACCAGAAATTTGCAAGATAGATTATATGTTTAGAAGTAGTCAGACTACATCACTGTTTCTAAAGTTCCTGGTTTATTTTCCACATAGAATTTATCTTTAATATGTATTTCATTTCTATAGTACTTCCGCACAGTATTCAGAGTAGCTACTTAAAAATGTTAACTGTTTGTACAAAGAAGATGCCTCAACAATATTATTTAGATGCCTAAACAATATTGTCTGCATTGATTGTTTTTTGAAAGAAAATTCCTTAAGAATCTTTTTAAAGGCATCTTAAGGCATCTTCTGCAAACCGTATGACAGATTTTCAGAAGGTATACAGATCTACAGAGATAGTACCCAGTGCTCCCAATGGCGATTGGGCCATTATATGTCTTCTTAGGAAGGGAGGGTTGGGAAAAGGGAAGAGATGAACAGAATCCCAAATGCATAGTGAAGTCTAATAATTTACTCTCTCCAATTACTCTAAAAAGCTCTGAAAAAGAATTACAAAATTAACACTAGTACAGAAAAAACTGAGGGGAAAATGTTCTTTAAAACTTAAATCAATTGTTACTTCAGTAAAAAACTGAGATGAATCCAAGGACAAAAAATCTTCAAGTGATACTAATGTATCTTAAAAAAAAATTGATTCCATACATAAATTTTAGGGATGGAAACAGAGAAGCATTGTGCTTGTTTCAGAGAGAGAATACAAAATAAATTCTGCAATGGGAACAGGAAAGAACTTCAGCAAAAGTTAATAATTTTTAAAAGCTTTTCAGATCATTAGATATTTGTATTTGCATCCTGGAACTTCGTTTCACTATGGGAACTCTTTTATTTACAATCTTTTGACTACAACACACTATGATAAGAAATTATGATATGAGTTCTTAGATTACTTTCTACTTTTTTTTAAACTAGCTTAAACAACAATGCTGATCTTCACAAATCTTCATGATATTCACTGAACTAAACCAAAAGGACTTTAAGGTAAAATTAGTTAAGTTTTCTTGCACATACATAAAATATTCATACAAAACATTTGTTTAAAGATATACAGAGCACCACATTCAAGGTGTGCTTTTATTATTTTCTTTGCAGATATTAATTTACCCTAACTGAAAAGTTTTTCTGTAATTATATTCCAGAGGACTTAGAGTGCCCTCTTGTGTGTGGGTAATGTTACACCACCACGCATTAAGTCAGTTGGGTACATACGCAATAAAATTCTCTTTAAAATTACATTACAAGTGATTATAAAATATAAAAAACACACACTGCCTTTAAACTATTCTTCTTACAACTTCAGACTCACATCAGACCAAAATTTATAGAAGATAATCACTGCTAACACAAAGTATTTTCCAGGTCTTTTTAAAAAAGCAAATATTAATAGAGCCGCAAAACAGTTGTGCTTTTTAATCCTATTTTATTTACACCTGCTTTATTAACAAGAAATTTAATGGTAAAGTGATGCATTTTTGGAAAGCACACAGCATTTGGAATCCAGGAAAACAGTATAAGGCTAACCAGAATTTAGAACAATCTACTAAAAGTATTTTAAGGCATATTTATGATAGTCACCTGATTAAGAGCTAGAAATATGATTTAAGGGTTTGATTTAGGCCCAAGGCCATGTTACATAAGAAGTAACTTGACGTCAGATGAACAGATGCATTGTCTTCAGCAGGACTGCTAATTTTATGACATTAAAATACATGGATAAATGGCTGCGTTCCAGACAAGATGGGTATCTACTCCTCCTTCAGGCTGTGCTTGGCTTATCAAATATTGGATCTCAACCACCCTGGGAGAGTGTCTCCATTTTATCCAAGAAGAAAAGACAGAAATGAACTGTTTATTTGGTCACTAAAATAGACAGCCTTTTTAGTATCAAGAGAAAAAGTAAAAGAAGAATCACATTAAAGCAAACCAGAAATCAAACCAATTGTTAAAAAAAAACCACAAGCAAAAATTGATAAAGGAAGGATGCACTTCAGCAGAAGAGGAGGATAAAAATTGCTCCAGAATGTAGTATCAGAGCTAAAAGGTATTTTTCAAAAAAATTTCTTAAAAGTACCATTGTGAAAACCCGTATCCAAACAGGACAAAGAGATATACACGTATATATACTGTTGCATTTATTTAAATGCTAGGTATCTTATCTTTGCTTTCAATCAGTACTGCTATTTCAACAATATTGTAAAAAACATGCTGGTATTTTGTTTGAAGTTTAGCATCTACACATGGGCTGTCCCTCATTGGTCCAACATGACTAAGTCAATGAGGTGAGACAAAGTATGTGTGCACTCATAGAAGCAAAAACTTGTAAGGACAGATACAAGAAACAGGCAAGAAGAAAAAGGGAAAAAAAAATGTAGCTCTGCAACAATCAAACATGATGGTAAACCCCATGCTCTCCTCTATTTGAACTGTGATGTCTTTTCACAAATATGTGATAATTTGGGGAGTTTAACAGAACAGGCTGTAAATAATTATTTCATTTACCATTTGATTCCTACTACATTTGTTTAAATGCAACTTTTATCTTTTCTTCAGTCAAGTCTTCCCCAAAATGTATAAAAATCATTATCTAATTCTCCCACCAACATGTTTTCTACTGCAAGCACTAAAGCACAACTTATCGAAATCCTAAGCAAAATGAATAGGACCTGCAATATCATATGGATTTACAAGTCAAGCCTAGGTATACAAAGGCAGGATTCTTCCCTACTTTTTTTCTGACTAATACAGATTCAGATGAAGTGTAACAAACTTGACTCTCAAACACTGTATGATCATGGAACTAATTCAGACTAGCATTTCTCATTGAATATTTTCCTCACTTCCACAGGAAGGAGTTGGAGTATAAAAGATATGAAGAGAAATGGAGCTTTTATTTAAAACAGAAAGAAACGCCTATGCTAACTACTCAGAAATTGACAGTCTTGCCTATATATTCGTACCACATGTGTTTTTTGAACACTGATGTGTGTATGTTGTGTTGTTACTAAAGTGGTTTAAATACCTCCAAAATGTTTTCCAATCAATCAAAACCCATAGGTATGCATTTTGCCACACAAATTTCAAAGCACACAGGTATCATTTGGTTTATTTTGTGGTTTGGCTAACTAATACACTCTTACAGCTGAACTTCTACTCATTCTGCATTTCCTTTCAATTCTACTTAACAGAGAATTTAAGAGAATAAATTGTAATCGTGGTGTTCACATAATACAAGAAACATACTTCCTCAGCTGCTGAAGCAATATCTTTGCTGTACCTGTTGGAAGTTCTCTGTACATATCCACGCTTCGTGTATGCAAGTAGTACATCTTTTACTAATGCTTCCTAAATACGCTGTTCTGAGTCAGTATTCCTTGGATTTGCTATGACAAGTTCCTCACTACCTTATGCACATATCAAGGTACTGGCATCATAGAGAAGATACTAGAGACATTATTTCTGACATCTTTTTGAGATACTTCTCTTACACAACATTGTCTGCTGTAATATTTTTTGCTGTATTCTGTCCATAATATGAGTACCTGGTTTTCATATTTTTTTGAAAGTAACACATTTCAGTTTTAGAAAAGGAGACTCACTAGCTGGATTCTAAACATGAAAACTAATTAGGAACTGTAATGCTACCATGAATTCTTTATGGTCATTTTACAAACACCGTTTCATCTCATACTACTTCTACACACAGATGTAACAAATTACTAATACATTTTAAAAATAAACCTCACATTCATTGCACCTTCCTTATCAAATGTGCTTTGCAAAGGCAAGCTAATTGTTTGCTTATACGTTTTAATATTTTAGAAGATAAATGTTTGCAAAAGAATAAACAACAATAATAGCAGATGGTGGCCAACATGAATAGAGTCACTCTTGATTATCTGTGCATAATAGAGTTGCACAAAAGGCACAAAGAATGGGAAATAGGGGAAGAAGTGATCCTTCATGGAATGGTGTTTGTGTAACATTGCTTTTCCATTTCATGCAGAAAGCATTGGCCTGAATTAGAATCATATGCCTCTGAAAGCAAACCTGAGAAAAGAGCTTCCAGGCAAAATAAAACATGATTGCAAAGTAGACAAGATTAGAGAATAAACTTCCTAAAAATGTTTATTTCTGTATCCTGGTTTCAGCTGGGATAGTTAATTTTCTTCATAGTAGCTGGCATAGTGCTGTGTTTTGGATTCAGTAACACACTGATGTTTTACTACGCTAAGTAGTGTTTACACCAGTCAAGGGCTTTTTCAGCTTCCCATGCTCTGCCAGGTGCACAAGAAGCTGCGAAGGGGTACAGCCAGGACAGCTGACCCCAACTGCCCAAAGGATATTCCAAACCATATGACATCGTGCTCCAGGGGAGTTAGTCAGGAGAAGAGTGATCCCTGCTCAGGATGGGCTGGGCATTGGTCAGCGGGTGGTGAGCAATTGCATTGTGTATCACTTGTTTTATATATTCTGTATATTCTATTACTACTATTATTATTACTATTGTTATTCTTTTCTCTTATTAAACTGTCTTTATCTCAACCCATGGGTTGGGGTTTTTTTTCCGATTCTCTCTCCCATCCCACTGAGGGAGGAAGGGAAGGAAGCAGTGAGTGGCTGGGTGACGTTCAGCTGCCTGCTCAGTTAAACCACAACATTCTGGCAAGAAATACACAGTAATGAAGAGTTTTGGTTACAAGAAAAATGGAACAGAGACAGAAGGGAAAAACTTGGAAACATAATCCTGTCCTACAGGGGAAAGTGGATGAGAAAAACAAGGGACATCTGAATTACTCTGGGGATATACACACTACAGATAGCAAACTAAGAAAGTGAGAATAACTTAAATAAAGTAATCTAGTTAAACTTGTAAATAGCCTATTAAAAACCAGAATGATCAATTATAATACTTGACACTGATGTTCCATTATTCCAGGAAGCTGTTGTTTTCAAATGCTAACAAGTAACTATTCCAGTCTAATTCCACTCCAACACTAATAATCCACACAAGGAAATCAGAAAACCATCTGAACGAGGAGCGGCTGAGGGAACTGAGGTTGTTTAGCCTGGAGAAGAGGAGGCTGAGGGGAGACCTTATCGCCCTCTACAACTGCCTGACAGGACGCTGTAGTAAGGTGGTGGTCGGTCTCTTCTCCCTGGTAATGGGCAATAGGACGAGGGGAAATGGTCTGAAGTTGCGCCAGGGCAGGTTTAGATTAGACATTAGGAAAAATTTCTTCACAGAAAGGGTTGTCAGGCCCTGGAATGGGCTGCCAGGGAAGTGGTTGAGTCCCCATCCCTGGAGGTATTTAAAAGATGGGTGGACGAGGTGCTTGGGGATGTGGTTTAGTAGTGGGATGACAGGGTTGGGTTGATGGTTGGACTCAATGATCTTAAAGGTCTTTTCTAACCTAAGCGATTCTATGATTCTATTCTATGATTCTATGATTTTTACAAGGAGTCACATAGAGAAAACAAAGGATAATGGCTACAAGTTAATCCTGAGAAGATTCTGATTGGACATGAGAGGAAAATTTTTCACAGTGAGAACAGTCAACCCATTGGAATAAACTCCCCAGGGGAGTGGTTGACTCTGCTACACTGGACACTTTTAAGACTCAGCTGGACAGGGTGCTGGGCCATCTTGTCTAGACTGCGCTCTTACCTAGAAAGGTTGGACCAGATGATCTTTGAGGTCCCTTTCAACCTGGTATTCTATGATTCTATGAATAATTTGAAAATTTATTTTCTTGGATTTGTAATATCCATGAAGCCAGTCACCCTTCTGTCTCTCCTTCCATTATTAAGCATTAAAACCCCAATCAAGTTTTTAATCAGTTTTTCTTCCACTTGTTTTTTCCGTTTGATGATATCTGCTTTTTAAATCGTGATTACAAACATCCTGGCCCCAATAACGAAGGCAGCGGTGTAAATCTAAGTACATTTCTGAACAAGATCAATAAAATGCATAAAAAAACCTAGATCATTTATAGCTGATCATTAATAGCATCTGAGCATCTGTAGGAAAAGAGGCTCTTGAGCCTCATGTTATCCTCACACATAATTATCCTCAAATTTCCATAAGTTTACCACTTACTTTCAGAGTCTCAGTCTTTAGGTATAATCAGTTTGGTTTTTTTAATAAATAGCAAAATCCCTCCAATCAACGTGACAGGGGACAAAGTAGTGGCATGCAAAAATCTAAGTTTCTATCTCTGCATAAAAACATCACACTTGATCAGATTTTAGAAAAATGAAAAGGTATTAGAACTGTAAAGAATTCAATGAGAAGAAACACTGGGAAAAGTTCAAAGTCCGACCATGACAGTATTGGTAAAATAGTCAATAAAATATGGACTACAAAACTCAATGGGATTTGTTACTATGTTTTTGTGATAATTAGGAATACTGAAATAGAACTGAAAGTAGTAGTCAGCCACAATATTTATCTCAGACTATAATGAATTACTATTTAAATTAAAACATCGCAAGAAAGAAGATCTATTACTGTATCATATTAAAAAATAAGCCTGAATTCAATAGCGATTCTGTTCACAGTATTTGGTGTGCTCATTAAATGTATCTGTAATAGCACAGTCCTTCCTAAGAATAGTTTCTTCCATAGGAAAAGTAGGGCTTCTAAAGCTGATGTCTCAAAGTGAAACTATAATAGTACTCCTAATTCCTGTCTAAACATTAAGCCATTTAATACATGACAAATATAAAATTTGTTGCTTGATTCTAGAAAAAAAAAAAGAAGAAAGAAAAAAAAGTGGTGAGAGATTTATCTGGAGTTTACTTAAGTGAACAAGAAGTACAAAATCTAAGATCCCTAGCCTGCAGCCCTACTAGGGCATTTAAGCAAGAATGGAGAAAGGAGACCTGCATTTTAAAAACCCAGTTTGTGGCTAAATGTGAAGTTCCCAAGGTTTCAAGGGAACTAACTGGGAATAGAGTGAAGGAAGCTGCAGAAACTAAAGTTAGCACACACTGAAAGAGCTTGCCTGCCTGTAATATCAAATCAGAAGTAGTTTCAGGACAAGTCCTTAAAGCTCTGAATATTACTACCACACTTTGAATTTCTTTTGAATTAGGGGTTGTCTCCCAGTGGCTACTTTTCAAGATTCAAAGCTTTATTTAGTTTAGATAATTTTCATATATTTTTAAGGCATCCCCATTCCTGAGGAAAAATTGCCAAGCATACAAGTACATCATCTGGGCTCTCTACCATATGGAAAGAGAGATCAAATCAAAATGGAGAGCTGACTTTCTCCAGACATTTTTGGAGTCAGTCCTGAATGGTAACTAACTATTCCTGATTGTGATGTTGAATAGAAGGGACAGAAGTAAATTTCATGTAATCACCACAATGACCTGTAACTGGTAACTCATTCACCCCATTCTCCTAGGATTCAAAAAACTGGAGCTAAAAGGTATGTGCAGCACTCCTGTTTCTCAGAGGTACAATCAGATATGATCCAAAAGTAAGCATTAGGCATAGGAAGGCTGGAAGAGAAACTGCAGGGAGGATGGAAGCAAAGTAATTTAACATATTTTCGCTAACATTAGCATCTCAAGTCAGCTTATAGTACAAACACACACAAAGCCATATTTTAGGTTGCCATGGTAACAAGCACCAGATTAGAACATTTTCACCAAATTTAGTTTTTTGTTTCAAAGGAAAGAAAAATCATGACTGTCACGAATTCCATGGTGTATTCTCTACATCACATAAACAGAAAGCTAGGTCAGAAAACACATTTAAAGTGTGGGCTGTGTATACAAATAATACGTATCTTTATCCCAAAGTACTTAGCCTGACCCATAAAAAAGAGCTGTTTAGTTTCACAAAGTGCTACTGTATCACAAGCATAGAAAAGAGAGAGATGAGCACGTAGGGGCCTCTTTCAGTGCACATACAACTAGAAAATCTTAGAGCTGTAAGAAAAACGGACTAGAACAAAAGTCATATCTGAGAAAAGTGTTCTGCGTGTAGATGGCTCCTTCCATTAAGTGAAATGATGGCAGCAAACTCTTGACTATGAGCATGTCACTAAAAGACAAAAAGAAAAGGTGCTAAGGCCAGTGTCCTCTATTGAGCATACAATTGCTTCACTGATGTGTTTCTCAAGCTTAGTGGAAGTCCATGGCTTTTTAGCTCATCCGATCAAATGATCACCTGAGGAGTCAAATAATAGGTACGTTTCCAGGGTGACTGCTAAAAATAGATGTGAAGAACAGTATTTGTCACACCATCCCAACTTACAGATTTACACCACCAAGAAAAAAAATAGTCATACTGGTTAAGTTTTAGCTTTTTTAGAATATCATAAAATAAAATCTTAAGCCTTTTCTAACACTCTCCAGGCAATTTTGAACACTTCTGTGATCCCATCAGGAGCTGTGACATCACATAAGCGTGTTTGCACTGCACCAGACGATGTGTCAATGCCTACAGAATCTAAAACTGTTCAGAAATTTCTGTTTGTGAAAAAATACCCACAAAAAAAGCCCCTAATTCACCTATCTTGTTTACTCACTTCAAGCAACTCAAAATTCTTAGAACATCCCATTTCCTAATCAGGATTTAAAATAGCAATGTTGATACTCATGCAGTATTTTAACTTCAAGTTTTAAACTTGGATCTTATCAAAGTGCTGTACTAATTCTTCATGTCTCTTTGTAATTTTTTATGCAATTGAGAAAAGTTCTGGACATGTTTTTGTTTTGTTTCATAGAATTTAAAAGGGAAGCACAGACGACAAAAAATACAAGTAGCAAAAGAAACACAGGTTGACTGGAAGACAGGTAATCATATTTACAGATAACACTGATAATTAGATTTTAAGAGTGGTAACATAGTTAGATACCTTTCATTTATTTGCATGTTTCAGTGCTACTTTACATCTAGTATAAGGGTAATAAACTTAAATAAGCACCTAGACAGGTTAATTAGATACACAAATGAATATCTGCACTATGGCAAGATCAGTTCAGGGGTGTAAGTAGGTGATCAAGCATAATTATATTTTCAGCATGCCTAATGAAGTGTCTATCATGATAAAAGGATAAAAAAAAATTACATTGACAAAATGAATCCTGCAAAATGATAATTAGTAATAAAAACTCTTCTGAGCAACTTCACACTTAAGGCAAAGGGATAAGACTGAAAAACTTTCTTTCAATACTACATTATCAAACCTTTAAAAAAATCAGTAATTATGTAATTTAAGCATGACCTGTACAAGTTGTACCTCAAAGTATTTTCCTGATGTAGAAAGTAATTCTAGAAATAGCTGAATGGCTCCTTCCTATACCATGCTCTCTAATTCCAACTTATGTGATTTGCAATCATGGGCTTAAATTCCAAGAATTAATTTTCTATGCTCTGTAACAAAATACTAGCCTGTTGAGGATTGGTTAGCTGTACAGGGACATAGCTCTATGGAGACACTGGTTAAGCAGACTCCATTTTGAATTAGACTCTATTCTGAGTACATGCCCGATTGTGCTAACGCTGAAGGACACAACGACCTTGACAAGTTTCGGTGAACAGCTTTGCGAAACTACATCTTGCTCGGGAAGGAGGGAAGGCGGACACGAAACCACAACGGGGCGTTGATGAA
>BOSO01028177.1:949-13281 GCA_018403395.1 Gorsachius goisagi
CATGGCCCCGAACTGCCCGTGGGCACCCTCAGCATCACCTCATGGCCCCGAACTGCCCGTGGGCACCCTCAGCATCACCTCATGGCCCCGAACTGCCCGTGGGCACCCTCAGCATCTCCGCACCCTGCACAGCCCCGAACTGCCTGTGGGCACCCTCGGCATCGCCGCGCCCCACAGCGCCCAGCCTGGCGCCGCAGGTCCAGGGTGCTAGAGGGATGTGGAAGCGGCCCCGTCCTTTTCGTCTGGGGCCGGCTGGAGGGGAGGAAGGGCAAACCCCACCAGGATGGTTGGTTTGCCCTGAGAGTCCTCCCACGCAGGCGTCCCTGCCCTGGCGTAAGGGCTCCCCCCTGTCCTGCTGGGTACGGCTCCCCGTCCGGCTGCCTCCTCGCACCTTGCCCAGGAGCCCCCCCCGTGGCTGCTGCGGGTCGGGGCCGCTATCGCCGAGCTCATGACCAGATGCTGGTCACCGAGTTTGACTTTACTGTTGAAATGCCGACCCCTTCCAGACCCAGCTACTCCTGGCCAGAGCATGGGCTCGTTTATTGTAGCGCAAATGTGGTCCTGCCGGGAGGGAGGGAAGCCCCGGAGAGCTGTTACACAAGTCTTAAATTCGTTATTAACAACGTAGAGCGGCTAATTGTAGAACTGTAATGTAGCGTTTGGTAATTGCTTACTATACAAACACTTTAACGATTTAAAGAATGCGTCTAATTACTGGCTTTTGACAGAAAGCAGGCTTGAAATAAGTCCAGGGCTGGTAAAACGAGTGGCTCAGCATCTTCACAGAGCGTCTGCAGATGAAGTTACAAACCGAGGCTTAGGGAATCCACCAGCCCGGGGAAATCTTGCTCACCCACCTCTTCCTCACCCTGCTTCCACGTCGGGTTGCGCCGCATTCCCTCTGTGCACGGGGCTGCGGGAGGCCCCAGGAGCCTTTTGTCGGCGCCGTTTCCTGGCCTTAGTGGGAGTTCAGCTTCAAAATCAATTCCGGAACAGCCTTGGGTTTTTACTGATCGTGGGAGCGGTGTTGGAGACTATGGAGCAGCCGTACGTGAATTAGCCGCTTTACTGGTTTGGGCTGGGACAGGGTGAATTTTCTTCCCAGTGGCTGGCATGGGGCTGCGTTTGGGATCCGTGCTGGGCACAGGGTCGATAACCCCGGGATGCCCCTGTGCTTGCACCGTGCCAGGGGCTGCTCTGCTCCTCGCCCCCCACCAGCGAGGGGCTGGGGGGCACAAGGAGCTGGGCTCGTGTCCCAGACCACAGGTCGTCGTGCTCAGCAATAAAAGCTGGGGAAGAAGGAGGCAGGGGGGGACGTTGGGAGCGATGGCGTTTGTCTGCCTCAGTCACCGTTACGGGTGACGGAGCCCGGCTGTCCTGGGGATGGCTGAGCCCCCCCTGCCATGGGGCCATGGGGAGCAGGGAATGGATCCCTGACTTGGCTCTGTTTGTGCACGCAGCTTTGCTTTCCCTGTTAAACTCTTTATCTCAACCCACAAGTTTTTGCACTTATACCCTCCCAATTCTCTCCCCATCCCACGGGGGGGGAGCGAAGCGAGTGGCTGGGCGGGCTGAGCTGCCCCCCAAGATGAAACCACGACAGCCAACACGTCAGTGCCGCCCGCCCGCGTGTGCCGCCGCGCTGGGCTGGCGGCTGGAGGTGCCCCGTGCCACCGCACAGGCTGGTTACGGCTGCGTACAGCGCGCTGGGCTTGCCGCTGCCCCGACAGCCCTGCGTCAGCACGGGGGGGCTCGGGGCGTGCTGAGCCCTGGCCCCGCTGGGTGGGGGGGCTGGGGGCTGGGACCGGGGCTGGGGGCTGCCGCTGCCTGGCCACGAGCAGACGGTCTCCGGAGACGCCTGCCGCGGCGCACGCGAAGGAAGCAGCGAAGCCGTATGTGGCCAGCCGGGTAGTTTTGACACATTTTTCATTAAACCTGTGTTAAATATGGAAATGCTGCAGAAATGAGACTTGGTATTTCATGTGTGAGCTCTTTTGCACATTTTGGTGTTTCTCATGTTTGGAGATAAAATGGGGATTGACAGAACTCTCTGCTGGCTTTCTGCTGGAAATGCACTCAGGTTCTCTGCATTGCCGTGCTAAATTTGCTTTAACAACTGATCTAAAATCAGCCGGAGGTAATAAGATCTCTAGAAATGCTTTTCCATTCAGATGAGCAAGGTAAAAGATTATTCCTTTTTCTCTTCTTCTGTTTTTTTGAGGGAGAAAATGAATTCATGGCTGCTTCAGAGTGGGAGCTCTCCTTGAAGCGCGGCTCTGGGATGGGACCAGCAGCAGCACAACCCCGTCCCGGAGCGGGCCACTGCTTCATCAGCCTTCCCTCGGCACCCGAGGGGCTTCTGGTGGTCACACACGGAGCAGATGTTTGGGTCTACTGACTGGGAACATCTTATCCATGACTATCTGTAGTCTCCCAGAAGGTAAAAGGCTTTTCTGGCAGCAGCTCCTTTTGCTGGAGAGGCCGTGATGAGAGAGAAAGCTAAATGGAGACATTAGTACCTATTTATTGGGTGTGAGACCTTCCCATTGGAATGAACAGAGACAAAAATCCCACCTGAATACCAAAAAAAGCCTTTCTGAAATCGGGCTGAGCACTGAGCATGGAGGTTCCCCCACAAAAGGGAGAATTTGAGTGAAGTTGCCCCAAATGGCTGAACGGTTTTGAAGGGAACAGAAGGAGTGAGAAAACTTGGGTGGGGAAAAAAAAACTTATCCACCCAAGGGAACTACATGTTGGAGACAGGGAGAATCTTGGAGAAAGCCAAGATTTCCTGAAGAAAAGTGGGAAGAGGTGTTTGCGAAGCCTGTGGGTACGAGGCAAACGGTCGGTCGGCAGCACAGAGGGGAGGAGGGCGGCCACTCCGTGTTACGGGTGGGGCGAAGACCCGAGGGAATCTGGGCAAGGCACGCGGACCCAGGGGCTGATGCGCTTCATGGTGACGGTTTCGGTAAGGCTGCGGTGTTGAACACCGATGCAGACGTCGGTGGGACAGGAATCAAGTTTATGGAAACGGCTGAGGATGAGGAGCAGCTCAGACCACTGAGGCTCCCATGCACGGAACCCGGGTCTTCATCCCAGGAGAGCTGGGGCGTGGGACGAGCAGGGTTTGGCTGGAGGTGACGGTGCGGTTCCTAATGCCACCCAACCCCTTCCTGCTGCCCCATGGGCGCTCAATGCGCACTGGCCAACGTTACCGCGCGCCTGGGAACCCCTTCTCTTCAGGGGTAGACATTAAACAAAGGAAAACCCCCATGTCTGGAAGCCATGGGAGGAAACGTAAGAGTAGAAGCGAGACGCACCCTTCAACGCTACGACAGTGAGTCACGGGAGCAACTTCCCCAAGCGGCTGCTGGAGTTTTGCTGTTGAAGCTGTTTGCCTTTAACCCAGCCTGGGCTCGTCTCCAGCAGAACTTCAAGAGCAGCAAAGCCCGTGAGCGCCCCGCGCCGGGTCAGACTGGGGTCCCCTCCATGCCTCTTTTCCTTAAGAAATAAAAATCCACGCTTGGCACCTCTGAAGGGGACCTGGGACGCAGCGGCTGGACCTGCCTCTGCAGGGCCCGGTGCTGCCTGAGCGGTGCTGTGGTGCTCAGGACCTCGCAGGACTGAGCCTGCACGCCCGGGAAGGTCAACAGCAGCAGAAGCCGGGAGAAGCCGGCATCAGCAACCGGAGGAGGAAAAGGGTAATGAACAGTGACGGTTCCTGACCCAGGCAGCCCTGATCTCCCTGACTCTGGGAAAGGGAGTTATTAGTCAAATACAGTGCCTGTGTGTGAAACAATTATCGCTAATTACCATCAAGTCATGGCATTCCGAGCCTTTTAAACACAGCGCGGCAGCCTTGTGTGATTAGAGAGGCTGCCAGGGCGAGGAGCTTTCTAAGGCGGCTGCCCAGGTGTTTTCCAGGCAGCATATTCCTGAAAATACGAGACCATTCAGTGCCAGCCAGGTGGCCTTTTAATCTGCACATAATATTAAAAATAAAGCAGGCTGGAAGACTGAGAGCAAGAACAGGCACAGCTATGGGGCAGGTAGCCCGAGCCCTGCCCTCGCGCCCCTCAAAACCCGGGAATGACGGGAATACCTGGCACCGCGGGGCGGCCCGCAGGACCCCACCTCAGATTTCGGCTGACACAGCTCGTGCCTGCCGTGGGCTGGGGGCAGCACCGCTGGGTCGACGCGCGGGCTGGGACGGGCGACCAGGGAGAGCCTGCGAGCCCAGAGTGACGGGTTCCAAGTTAGGAAACCTCATGACTCGGTGAATGAGTAGATTCACCCTCAAGTAGATTCACCCGAGCCAGCCAGCGGGGCAGGAGGTGGCAGGGACGGGGGACGCTGGGGGCGGCGAATGATCCCGAGTGCTCAGCGCAGCCCCAGCACGCAGAGCCCGAGCCCCCGATGTCCCCAGGCCGTGTCTCGGAGCCCCGCAGCCCAGCTGGGGACGGCCCTGGCTCGCTGGCACGCTGGTGACCATGGGGACCCCGCGCTCCCCGTCGCCTGCCCCACGGGAAGATGGCCCTGGGAGGCCGCCACGGCGCGCGCGCTGCCCTGGCCGGACGGCAGAGCAAATCCGAGGGTGGAAATCCTGTGTCCCGGGGAAACGGGCTAATTGGATAGCGCTTTGGGAATTGCTTAGTCTCTTCCTTATTAGATTATCTCGCAGCCCTTCCTTCCTCCTCTGTTAGGCCTCTTTATTCAGAATTTGCTCAAATATTTTCCTTCAGAAAATTTAATATCTCAGAGTGCAAATACCCAAACCCTGTATCATTCTGTAATTTCATACTCGGTGGCTCTTTCATATGCATATCACTCATTTGCCACCCCTTTGAAGAATGCAGCTTGAGTAATGGAAGCGAAAGGAAGCCCATTCAGTGTTGATTTTAATTGAGCAGGCTCAGAAGCTGCGGGGATCCGTGCCAGGCTCCAGCTCGCTCTCTTTTGCAGTTATCACCGGACTTTTTTGCCTGTGTGTCTCAGTGTTTGTTTCCAATTAGCAACTTCCCAAAAATATCAGTTACCTTATTATTTTTCCAGTTCTGCTTGTTTGGGATGCTTGTGCCTGATGATCATTACATCTGCTTTCTCCTCCTGTTCCAGTGGAAAATCGCATTCCCTGTCTGCGGAGCAGAACATCAGACGAAATTAGACCTTGCCTGCGTTTGGGAGCAGAACCTGGCGCTGACCACGGACTCATTTTTGGAGCGGCTCCTTCACTGCAGTGTGGCCACGGCAGTGGTGAGCTGCTGTAGGCTTTAAGCTGCGACTGTAAAGGCTGTAAATTAAATTAAAGGCTGTAAAGGCTGCAAATGAAGGAATTGTTTTTCCTTTTTTCTTGGGTGCACGAAAGGAGGTGCTGGTGGCTCTTCAATCTCCCATCCCAGCCGCTGAACATGAGCCCAGGGGCTGCTGCTTGGACATGAAGAGCTGGCGGGCCATGCGGAAGAAGGAAGCAGACAGAGCAAAGGGTTTGAATTATTGGGTAGGCTTTTCCGTGCAAGATTTAGCTTAAGGAAAGCACTTAAATCAGCAACTGGTAGAAGAGCAAACAATTTCTCCGTTTATTATGGAAAGAAGCTCTCCACGTGGCTTTCACAGAGCGGCAGGACTGCGAAGGGAATTGGAGCAGGCTGGTGATGTTGATTTTGCTGTTTTCTGCTGAGAAGTCACCTCCGCAAGGAAGGAATAAATTGCATGCAAAAGAAATGTGAGTAGGAAAGAATTTTAAAAGACCAGACCCCAAAACCCCCACTTGAAGAGAGCGCGGGGGTTAAGGGACAGGTTATTAAAACATCAAGGGCACACCCAAATGCACCCCGGAGGAGGAGGAGGAGGCGACGGGCAATGGCGCGCACCCCGAGCTCAGCGGGTCCGCCCCCCGGGGGGTGCTGAGCCCTGGGGACGCAGGACGAGGCGCCTGTGCTGTCCGTCCCCCAGCTCGGCCCCAGCACTTCTGCCTGCCTAAAGGGGGGCTTGAACGATGGCCAGCTGGGATCGAAGGCATCTCGCGGGGTGTTCTGCCATTTCTCCATCACCCTCCCCATCCTTTCGTGCCCCGGGAGGATTGCCAGGCTCCCTTCGGCCGGGCGAGGCGATCCTGCCCCTGGCCGGTGGCGCTGTGAGGTCCAAACCCAGCGGGGGACGGGCGGGCGCCTCGCTGCGCACCCATCAGCGACGGCTGATCCGCGCCCTCATTCAGCGACGGGCGATCGCTGCCCTTGCATCCAGCGGGATCAACCTCCCTCTGAGGAAGAAATCTGAGCCGTTTTCCCCCTAAATCAGCTCACAGCCAGCAGCAGCGCCCTGCAGCACCGAGTCCTGCCCCGGGTTGCTGAGGTGGGGAAGTAAAAACCATTCCCATGTCAGGGAAAGGGCGTCGCGGACTGAGGGCCAGGTCTGCCCCCTCAAAACCACCAGGACCTCTCTGCTTACAGCTGGAAAAGCGGGGTTGCTCGCGGTGTCGGAGCCTCCTCCTTTTCCTTCGCCCCCTGCCCCAGCGCCGCCGCGGGACGCCCTGCCCTCGGGACGCCGCGCAGCCCTGGCAGCTCCCCTACTGCTGCGGTCCCTGCCTGCCCTGGGAACACTTGCCCATGGCCTGGAGGTGACAATGAGACCTGGCAGAAGGAAACAGCCTTTTGCAGGTAACAGGTTTTTGAGGGGTAGGTTGGTTTTTTTAAGTTACGACTGGGTTTGCCCTCTGCTGCTGGTTTACAGCCCTGCAATAACGCTTTCTCCCCATTCCATGTGTGGGGTCTCCATCTGCCCTATTTCCTCCCACTCCCATATCGGTGCACGCCAAATTCAACAGGCTGAGCTTTGAGGAGCTCGGGTCCCAGCCACGAAGCAGCCACCGGCAGCTGGGGGGGGAGCAAAGCGGCCGCCTGGCGTGGGACGCTCAGGAGGACGCGGGGCTGCGGCCGGACGCCGGCCCCTGCCCTGAGCTCGGGGTTGGGGCTGAGGGGGGGAAGGCTCTTGGTGGCACAGCAAACGTCCCCCGGTTGTGCCTCCAGGTCTCTCCCAGGCAAAAAACGCGCTCACGCAATGCAAAATCACTGCACGTGCGAGACCACCACCGGGCGTCCGGCTCCAGCTTCTGCTGGTCCTCCAGCCTGGAGCTACAGATTAAAAAGTACCGAAGGATGTAAACCACTTCTTTGATAGCCAGGTACCAATCAGTAGAAATCTTCATACAGTCGTGCAGATTTCCAAAAAATCCAAAGTATATCGGTATTTCATTACTCAAAAAGTGAATCTGATAAAAGATCAAGCAAACAGCCAGTGCAATTACTGAAATCACGGATTGACATTGAAGTTGAACTGGGGTTTTTTTAATAGATTAAAAACCATAAAAAAGACTGCACTCCAGCTATTAAGTGTCTCTTTACTTGGTTCGGTTTCAACAGATGAACCGAGCCCACCTGAGGACAAACCCGGCGCCAGCCCCCCCCTCCCCGTGGTGGTTTCGGGCACAAGGACGGATCCAGGGGCGGCTGGCAGGGCCGGGCAGAGCGGGGCTGCCGGGAGGCACCCCGAGAGCGGTGGGTGCGTCCGTGCTGGCGCTCTGCCTTCGCCGACCCACCCTGGAGAGAAACGCAGCGCCAGTTCACCTCAAGCAAAACCAGAGCGATGATGAGGAAGGGGCCTCCCCAAAGCCTGTGTGCCTGGGCCGGGGTCACGCACCGCTCGCCCCGTGCCCTGTGGCTGGCGAGAGCCACAGCCGGGTGCGTGGTGGCCCCGCAAAGCTTCCCCCTCCTGCCTGCTTCCCCCTCCTGCCTGCTTCCCCCTCCTGCCTGCTTCCCCCTCCTGCCTGCTGCCACAAAGTGCCCGGGAACTGGGAGCAATGGCCTCTGCCGGTTTTTGTACAATGCAACAGCTCCCCCATCTTACAGACTAAAGAACTTAAAATGGAAAAAAAATCCCCGGGAAATGAATCCCAGGGTAAGGCAGCATCACGCTCCGCTGCTGCTTCTGGAGGGAGAGGCTGGCGCCGGCTCACGCCCGCGGCGCTTCCCATCTCCCAGGTGCTCCGGAGGAGGGGGATCCACTCCAGGCAGCGTGGCACTTGACATTTCGGTGATTAAGGCTTTGAATTTTCTTCTTGTAAGGATGAGTAAACACTGCAGCTTCCAAATACATTTTGATGAGGTACAACAGTCTATCTTAGAGCGTAACATTTACCGCCTCTTGCCTCAGAGCTTCAGCACGGGTGCTGCAGCTCGCAGCCGCCCGCATGCTGCTCTCGCCGCCACGCTGCGCTGCTGCCCGTCTCCGTTAGGGTGTACACGCAGCACGCGCTGCCGGCGCTGGCGGGCGCCTGCCGGGAACGGGCCGCTGGGGCCAACCTCCAGCCCTTTGCTCGGTGCAGAGCGGAGCGTGCCCCAACAGCCGCTCCTTTGGGCCGCCGCACCCCACCGCCGCCCTGGAGAAGAGGCATCGCTGCCGTCTCGCCCCGTGCCGGTGTTCGGCTTCGCTTGCCCCGCAGTCCGGCAGCGAGTCCCGAGGATGCCAGCAGCCCCAGCCGTGGCTCGAAGCACGGCTCTGGCCGACGACGTGGGGCGGGCGAGCAACTCTGAAGGCGTGTGGGACGAGCAGCCCCCCGTGAGCCCTGCGCAGGGCGCGCACATGGGTTTGGGAGGTGTGGGGAGCCGGCAGGGCGGCCCGGGGTCCCTCCTCCATGAGGCGAGGAAGGGTTAGAAAGAGCGCGCAGCAGCAGCTCTGCGTATTGTACAAAGCGCTTTCCTCAAGCAGCTCTCCTCATCCCAGCCAAAAAAAGAAATGATGAAATCATTTTAAGATGATACCCATGACAGGGGAAAGATCTTCGGTTGAGGAGCATTAATGCTGTGCTTGGAGGCTGGAGTGAGGCAGAGCTCACAGGGAGCGCTTACCGGGACGGGTAATGGGTGAGGTACGTGGGGGTTGAGCCCCCGTGGGAGCAGGGGGGGGTCCCCAGGGCAGGGTGGGACCTGACCAGAGCTATGCGGGAGCTCGGCTGGGTGACACCGAGCGTCCCCAGCCCCGGGGCCATGCAGGCCGACACCACCCGCAGGGGTGCGCTGCCAGGCACGCGCTGGCTCCCCTGGGCACACGCCTGCCCCTTCCTAGGCCACCGAGGTCTTTCCCAAACCAGCATCAACGGGAGTGTGCAGGCACAGACGCCCCCAGCCCGGGCAGCCGGGAGCACCCCAGGGGGGGCCACAGCAGAGTCAGAGGGAGGGGAACGGTTTTGGGGCAAGACCCTGCAATGGCACAAGTGACACGTTGTCACTTAGGTCTGGGTCTGCGATTTGCTTGATTTGCTCTGACACGGAATGAAACGTGCTGTCGGCCGCTCCTGTTTGAGAGCTGCTGGGGTTTCACTCCACTTCCAACCAGCCCCGGAGCGACGCCTGGCCGCGGGCACGTGCCCCGTTACGGCAGCACGAAGAGCCCCGGGACAGGGCAGAGCCGGAGTGCCCAGCAGCACCCAGAGCACCCTGAGCTGAAGGCGTCACCGTACGGCCGCTGGTCCTGCAGATCCAGAGTCCACGCTCGTCGCTGACACTGTGCTCCCAGTGGGGACACACAGGACCTCCTGCAGCTGCAGTGGCTGGCTTTCTGCAAGCAGATCACAGCCCAGAGCATCCCAACGCCTCGGGGGCTGCCCAGCTGTCACAGGAGGACCCCCAGGATCTGTCCTGCCGCTGCCGTGGGACAGCAACCCCAAAGCAGCCTGACAAGGCCCAGGGATGGGGGGGGGGGGGGCTGGAAGAGCCACGCCGTGAGCACTCAAAGGCTGAGCAATCACTGTAGGCACATCCAGCGAGCTGGCAAACTGGCTGTCCCCCTGCCCCGGCAGGGAGCGAGCCCACCCAGCGCATGGGCAGCCCCCCACGCGCCCAGGCACCCTGGGGAGGACACTTTCTCCACTGGGCGCATCAGCAGGGCCGTGCTGCCATTTCAATCCCACATCCAACACGCTTTCAGGCTGCTGAGGCCTGGGAGTGCAGGATGCTACGGCGGCTGCGGCAAGGGTGCCGAGCTCGTGGCCTGTGCTGTGAAGGGTACCAGGGCAGAGTGGCCCTGACGCAGCGCTCGTGGTGTGTTTGTGCTGGGCGGTGGCAAACCAGCGTCCCCTCCAGTACAGACAAGGCTCTGAGCGCGAGCTCCCGCTGACTTCCCGACGGGCTTCTTCATTTCCCCTTTGGCAGCAAAGCCGTACCCAGACCCCCGGCTCCTTCCCCGGTGCCAGCCGCACCGCCGCCCCACCGCCACGCCAGCCATCCTGCTCCTGGGGCAGCAGAGGACTGACAGGGCAGCAAGTGCTTGAACGCGAAGCCCAAGGAGACCGTCTCGTCTGGTAGACGTCAGCCAAGGTAACAGAGATTTCACCACGGAGCATCTTCTTGTCCCTCTGCTCTCTCCAGAGGAGAGCACGCTCTGAAAGCTGCACCGGGGCCGAGCACGAGGCTGCCTCCAGCTCCAAAGGACAACCAAGTGTTAGGGAGAGCAACCGCAGAGCCAAGCCCAGCAAAATCAGCTTAGCAACATGAGCTTGCCCTCCAGGGAGTAGAAGATTCAGTCACTCACTCCCGCCAGCATTTTAGCCTCTCTGCCCCTGTAAGAACTTGAACCAGCTCCATGAACAGCAGCTGGGACGTGGAGATAAACACTGCTGAGACCCAGCCCGGGCGCTTCAGAGGCTGCTGGAAGGGCAGAGGAGGGCTGCTGCCCTGGGAGGTGCGTTCCTGCCCCGACCAGGGTCACCCGCTGCTCTGGAGACCACAAACCCAAACTCCTTGTCCCCGTCAGAGCTCGCAAAGAGAGCAGTTTTCTCAGGACAGATGTGAGGCTGGGAGCACTGCTGCGTCCCCTTTTGGCACCCGCGCTGACGCCAGACATTGCATCCCAGGGCACCAACACCTTCTGCGCAGCATCCCCAGGGAGGCGCGAGGACTGCCCCTGCATCTTTCCTTTTCTGGGACGGGGCTCCCCTCACGTCCATCCCCAGCAAAATGCCGGCGTGCCCCAGCAGCATTGCTTCCACCGCCTCTGCGCGCCCAGAGCAGCCGACGAGTTCTCCCCTGCTCCCCGCGTGCTGGTCCGGCTGCAGGCAGCATCCTGGGCGCTTCGGCCGGAGCAGGGCAGGCAGCTGCCCGCCTTCCCACCACGGGGGTGTCCGAGGAGAGGGGGCCGATGCCCAGCGGGCGTGGGGTGCGCGCCCCCGCCTCCCCCCAGGCGCAGGGTCACGGCCAGCCGGCGAGGTTCCTTTGCTGCTCTTCACGGCTCCAAGGGAGCGCTCCTCTTGCCGCTCTGCTTCGGCTCCTGCACCACCACCGACATTTTCTCGCGAAAGAGCATCAGAGAAAGGTGTCTGTCAGTATTTCGCAGCGCAGCATGCACTCTCCTCCCCGTTACGAGATCCCCGGGGACAGCCAGCCGTCACCAAACCCCTAAAAGCTCCCAAATTTATTGACCCCAAAGACAAGCCAGCCTTTCCTTTCCCTGCCAGGACCGTCCCCTCCTGCCAGCCGGGTGTCACGGCCCGTGTCCTCAGACCAGGCGCTGCGGGGACGGGTCCGGCGGGCAGGCGCGGGCAGGGCGCGGGCAGGCGCGGGCAGGGCGCGGGCAGGGCGCGGGCAGGGCGGCTGCCTGCCGGCGGGAGCGCAGAGCCAGGCCAGCACGCAGGTCAGAGCCGAGCCGCCGCCTCTCGCCCTCGCGTCTGCCCCCGGCGCCGGGCAAGCGACCGGCCCGGACCCCCCCGCCCCGGCGCTGCCGGCCCCTGCGGGGGCTGGGCGGGGGCCCAGGGCCGCTCGGTCCCCGCCACCGCAGCCCGGCCCCGGCGAAGGGGCAGGCGGGGGCGTGTCTGCGCCCGTCCCGGTGCCCGGCCCCGCTCCCCCCCCCCCCCCCCCCCCCCCCCCCCATCCCCGGCCGAGCGGAGCGCGGTGCCCGGCGCGGCGGGGGGCGGCCGGCGGCACGGCTGCGCGGCGGCCGGGCGGCTGCGGCGGTGCCGTGCGTGCGGCGGGGCGGGGAGGCGCCCGGCTGCTCCAGCCCGCCCCGGCGCGGCGCGGCGCGGGGGAGGCGGCGGCTGCCTCCATGCTGCAGCGAGCGGCGCGGCTGCCCGGGGCCGGGGCGGGGGCCGGGGCCGGGGGGCAGCCGGCGGCGCGGGGGATGGACGCAGCAGCGGCGGCCGCGGAGGGGCGACCCGCGGGCCCCCAGCACCCCGCCCTGCCCCGCCGCAGCGTCCGGCGCCGCGGCTGCTCCGCCTGAAGCCGCATGGCCCTGCCGCCCGCCGCCCCTGCGCGCTGCGCGCCCGCTCCGCGGTAGCTACCCCCCCC
>BOSO01028180.1:0-15149 GCA_018403395.1 Gorsachius goisagi
TCCCCATCCCTGGAGGTATTTAAAAGAAGGATAGATGAGGTGCTTAGGGACATGGTTTAGTGGTGGGATGGCAGGGTTAGGTTAAAGGTTGGACTCGATGATCTTAAAGGTCTTTTCCAACCAAAGCAATTCTATGATTCTATGATAGGTAAGCCCTTCTCTGTCTTGCTGCCTCCAACATCTAAATCCAGGTCTGAGCTATAGGGTAGCAACTGCCTGAAGCCTGTAGGCTGCAATATTGCTGTTAACAGCTGGTTACATCTGCATCGTCACTTCCGTTTATCCTAAATTCTCTGATAAGTGGTCAAATGTGGAATGGTAACACAATCTCAGCCACACTGGTTAATGGCCTTTTGCTGCTAGAAGTGATCCAGCATCCCAGATGATGCCTAGCAACACCTGATTTTTTTCATATGCATGGTTTTGTGGACAAGATTAAAAGGTCAGAGCGTTATGCTAGGATGAAAGGAAGAAACCCTATGCCCCAGGAGGAGAGACATGATCCATGTTTTCAGGGTTGGTATCAGAGTTTTGCTGACCAAGTTCCTGAAAAAGCGGTACCTTGCCCTGTCAAGGATTCTGTAAAAACTCCACTTTCTTTTATAATCGGAATTGTGGAGGTTAGAAGGACTTATACATATGCAACACAAAATGTAAAGCAAAACACCATTCATTATCAAAAAGTCAATCTGCTTTAGAACAGTTGCTACAAGAATCACTTTTACATAGAATTTTATTGGAATATTATTTACGATAAGGTTTCCCTGTAAAAATAATTTTAAAAAAAAAATTCAACTTAGATTGATGTAAAGCCATTTAAATTCCAACTTCAGTGATTTCCCCTCCTCCATTGTTCTGGTTGCTGCCACCTCAAGGTTTGTCTGTTCTCCTTTTGGCAAATGGATTTTCCCACTCTCTCTCTCTTGTGTGCCTGGCTGGGAATTTAAACAAACTGGATCCTAAATAATGGACTCCTAGAGGAGTATCCTGGATTACAAGCATTATATCAAATTATCAGGCCAGAAGTACCACATTCAGTGACAGACAGCTTCTAGTTACAGAGACCGTCATCTCCGCTACCTTGGTATTCCCTCAGTTACTATCCTCAATAATTTACATTTAATCAATACAAAGAAAAATAATAGTACAAAAGATTGCAGTGGCATTAGGCCATCGAGTAATTTGCAGACAATGGCGAAAGTATATTGGTGCTGTGATGACTGCTTCTGTATGGGACTGGCATAACTATCTGCTGAGGGACAAAATCTCTGTAGAGGCACAGCCATGACATTATAATTCATACCGAAGTTCAGTTATAATGCATCCACAGTATTTTATTGGGACATCCAGTTTCTGGCTGACATGACTTAAGTGGGAGAACATTTTGCTTTTTGGAAAAATCTCTTTAAAATCAGTGAGGAGAACAGGACCTAATTCTGGTTTTATCCCTTCTTCGTGTTCTTTTCCCATTTTTGTGTTGGTTTGTGGTTTTTTCCCCCTACCTCCTAACTAAACCTGCCTGTATTCCCAAAAATGGGCTAAATTCAATCTCAGCCTATAGGCTTTGTCAAAGAGGAAGAGGGGACTGAAAATGAAGTGGTAAGTGATTTCCAAGTACACCTGTGTTTCCGCACCAGGGATTGTCTTATTAAATGCCTGTTTATCAGGGGGGTAGCTTGTCTGCTTGCTTGTTTTTCCCTGTCAAAATGGTCTAAGAGCTTTGGATTACCTGTCTTTACAGTTCCACAGGCAGGTAAGCAGACAACATTTATAACCAAACTTGAAAATAAGTTTGAAAAATATATTTTCAAATATCCAAATGAACAATTTGTCAGGACCAATGCCAGTTAAGGTTCATTCAGTTAGTGAAAGGGACATTTCAGTGTCGTTAGCAGAGTCACAGAATACCTCGCCTTTCTTGTTTATGTCAGACTTCAGCCCATTTTTTTCTATGGGCATCAGTTTCCACTCATTCCCACGGGTCTTTAATCAGCAAAACACTCACCATTAAAGCAACGGTCTTGAAACTGTGATGCATGCTCTTATGAAAGGTAATCCGGCTTCACTTTCAGCAGCTTCCCAAAGAGATTTCAGCTCAGCTGTAGGCTGAGCAGACCTTCCCTCCTCAGAATTTTTGCTTGTAAACATACCCATGTTATCAATCCTGATTTTTTTATAAGAGACAGCATTTAAGCCCTTCATGTCAGTTACTTTTAATAAACTTTTTTTTTCTTTTTGGTTTACATGTCAGCTGTCAATGTTGTTGTTTCCCATTTTCAAGACTTTTACCTTTACATTTTCTATTTATAGTATTGATCTACCCTTGGGCAGCTGAAACTGCCCTTGGGGGTGACAGCTGACCTGGGCAGAAATCTGGCTCCTGGAAGTGGAATTAGGTTAAAAAGTGGGGAAGCATTTTATTAAAGATTCATCCCTTCCTCTGTCCCTTATCTCCTTCCCTCTCTCCATCCCTTCTGCCTCCCGTCCTCCTTTTCTCTTTCTCTCTCTTTCTCTTTTGCTTTTGTTTTCACATTTGCATTTGCATTTACTTTCCTTCCTTCCTTCCTTCCTTTCTTCCTTCCTTCCTTTCTTTATTTTTTCCCTCTGTCCTTCCTTCCTTCTATCTACCTCCAACTCTCTTTCTTTGTCTTTCTCTTTCCTACAGGTCTGCAGGCTTGTCTTTACCCCATATGACAAGGCAGTCCCTGAATAAATGTTGCCACAGATTTTATTTTTTTACATTCCTCCTAACTTAATGTATATTTTTCATGACACGTTTTTATATATATACACATACACATATGTACACATATGCATCTACATATACATGTATGCATGTATGTTATAGCCTGCTTCAGAGAGAAACAAAAGCCAAGTACAGTCCTCTTGGGAGAGGTGGGGAATGTGTCCCGCTTCGGTGCAGACGCCTGCAGCTGCCTGTCTCTGGGGCGCAGCATTGGAGGGCACTGACATCAGAGGCTGACTCTCTCTGTCCCTAGCCCTTCTCCCACCTGCACTGTCACCCATGGGCTCTCTTCTGTCCCTCAGGAACATGGACTAGCACCGGGAAATCCTGCCCCAGCCACCTGCAGGGATGCTGAACAGCACCCAGGCTTTCCCTTGCCATGGGTGTCCTTTGGGCAGGCTCAGGGCAAAGGAGCCACAAGACTGCCTGCATCCCTCTTGCCTGCTCTGACAAGAGAACGCAGACACAACCCCGTGCTGCAAAAGCCAACATCTAACCTCAGCAGCCTTTCTTTAATTAGATTTTTTTCCCCTCTACATCTCTTTTTTAATGTGCAGTTCCCAGATTCCTTCACAGTCAGATATCCCTTTTATTCCTTCTGGAAAGCAATATATATAGTGCAGGACTATAAATAAGACTAGCAATGTCATGGTAACCATGGTAACCAGTGGGCTTCAAACATGGATGTGTGTGAGATTTATAGGAGGCTGCCCTCGACTTTACAGCCAGATGATCTGTCCTTTTTAAAATTACACTGCTTGGAATTTGGATTTCTCACCTGGAACAAAAACTCTTTTTTTTTTTTTTTTAATACTAAACAAGGAACTGGAGGTATTTTACTTTTTTTAAAATAAATGGGTGTTAAAAAGAATGCCTGAAAATGGATACCTTCTTTGGATGCTGATTGCAATGTTATTTCGAAATTTTTTTCATTTCAGATGAAGGCAGCAGCCATTCTTGCTCACCATCCGTGGTAAATGCTATGTCTCATCTCTTGTTGTGAGGGATAATTCAATTCACTGCAAGGATAAAATGGGTGTATTCCGATGTTTTGTGCCAGCCATAATACCAAAGGTTCTATTAAAAATAAATGCAGCAACTGAAATTCAAAGAAGACTCAACTGGGATCTGTCAATAGCTATGTAGTAAAACGGTGCTGCTCGGTTCCCCTGGAGAAGTTGTAACTCATGACACAATATGCACGTGAAGCAGCGGAGGTCTTCAGGTACCTCTGCAGCCCTGCCCCTGCAGCAGAGCAGCGACATCCACACAGATGGTCCCTGTGGGCAGTAGCCGGACACTGATTTATGAGGGGGGTAAGCTCCAGCTCACACCTGCCGGCACGTTGTGCACCCCTGCCTCCCACAACAGCAAAGCTGTGCCTGCCGGTCCCTCCACATTCATGCAACCGCAGCAGCTCGCTGCTGGCTGCACGAGCCCTTCTGGGAAGCAGGATGGATGCTCAGATACCCGGTCCCTCCGCACAGCTGGCCTGCGACCTGTCACGGCAGTGGCAACCCTTGCTGTGCATCTCCGGGAGCTTCTCCCCACCGTGATTTATTACTCTGCCCTCATGCAAACACTGATACCGAAGTCTGCCAGCAATCCCTCAGGTAGTGGTACTGCAACCTGTTTGGGACCACGGCTGGGGAATGGCCCAGCATGCTGCTTAATTAGTCCAGACAATGATAATTACAGCAGGGGACCTGAAGCTCTTCAAAGTAAGGATAGATATTCATATGTAAATAAACTGATTGCAAAGTCAAACTGTGGGCAGAAAGCACTGGCAAGTTGCATCTCACGAAAAGCTCTGAGGAAAGGCAGTCCTGAGAGGTCCCTCCATGCACAATTCCTGTGTTACAGAGAAGTACAGTCACCTCCCCGCTTGGTGGAGGTGCTAGTGAACTCTTCAAGACCAGAGAAAGAGGGGAAAAAAACCCCACAGTCTTATTTTTTTCCTACCAGGATCCTGCCATACCGTTGCAGCCAGCTCCATGCTGCACACCTGGCTGGACTTTACATCCAGTGCCAGCAGTTGGGTAGAGCCTCGTGAGGTCTGCCTCCACTGCACAGGAAGAGAATTAATTGTACATGTTTCTGAACAGTGTTTGGACATGGGGAATATAGGGGTCCCCCCACAGTAAAACTGCTCTTGTTCCATGAACTTCAGTAAGAAAAAAACTGCGCTCTGCTAGCTTAGCTCTTTGTACTAATGCACAGATGCTGCTTGGACAAAAATACAAAGCTTTCACTGTCCCAAAAATGGCTCAGCTTGAACAGTTGAGAGACAGAAGCTGTAAAATTATGCAGGTCTCCAGAGAAGGATTTGGGAGTGACATCTGGGAAAATGCACTGCTGTTCCATAGTTTGACACTTGTCAGCAGCCCCTTGGAGATGGATTTGGGGAAGGAAAAAACAATGCATGGAGTATGGATGCTTTGGCTGTTCTGCAGGCCTGCTCTGCAGAAAACGGAAATTGCTGTGAAAGGCTGATGCTTCTCAGCCCACATGCAAATGGAGATGTTTGAAAGGTGACCCTCACTTCAGTGGACTTCAGAAATTTCCTCCACAGTGAGATCATTTGTGTTTTGGAGCCAGTCCTGAGGCTCTGTGCAATTTTTATATTATAATGCCTATTCTTAGCTCAGCATCACCTGCAACCTTTTTGTGATTGGAAACAACTGTGGGTCCACTAGAAAATGTTGCTTGCACGTATTGTGTGTGTGTGTGTAAAATGCGCAGCGCTGAGGGGGAAGCAATATGAGTCAGACTGTTTCTTTCCACTCCATCGAGACATGCCGAGGGTCTGAGTTTATACAAATAGACCACAGAAATTTTTCTCTCTTCCAGCAGTGTGCAAGGCATGCGTGCTGCCCCCAGTGAAGCTGTTGTCTCTGCGATTTTTGCTGCCTTCAGCAGAGAGAAGGTTCAGCAATGCCCACCTCAAGCACCCGCCCCTCATCTGTCAGCAGCGAATGCTCTTGAACTGACAAAGTGCCACTGGTGAGATTCATGGTACAATGTGAGATGCCCACTTTATCAGCCTGGTGACCCATAACCATCGCCATAGATTTTCAATGAGAGTGTGTTGGAGTGTTAAAATGGCCGTGCTCCCCTTGATAAGCAAGGGCATAGAAAGGTGGCAAAGACACAGCAGATCAATAAGAGTTTTAAAGCTTCTCTGTGCAGACAGTGAGCCTCAATCTTGCAAGCAGTCACAGGGTAGCGTTACAGCTATCCGTTTTCCCATTCATTCCGGCGGGATTTCTGATGCTGGTAAAGTCCTCAGTCTGCAGTGCCAGCCCCGGTGCCTGTTGGTCAAGAATTTAGAGTCTCTTGGTGGGCTTAGACTCAAACATGGAGAAAATATATCCTTCATTACCTTCTTTCATAGGCAGCTGTCAAACCTGTTGCTGGTACTGAACTGCCAGGCTCTTGCATGTTTTTTTCACTCTGGCACTAGTAACAAATCTGCAAATTGCTGACGTTTGTTACCTATGAGAAAACAAAAGAATGCCCTTGAACTTTACAGCACGGACTTGTCTTAGAGTAATCTCTCTTCCAGAGAGCAGTTATCTTGTCATTCATTTTAAAACCTGCTTCCAGACTCAAGCAGAGCGCTCTTTGATGCTGTGAACAACCTCAGGATAAAGGTGAGCACAGTCATTCCCAAAAGACCTCAGACCTTACTTTATGGGCCCTTTCCCTTCCCTTTCCTTAAATAACAGAGCCAGTTTCTTACTTCTTTTCAACTGGCCTTGCTGATTTTGCCTGGCTGAGGTTAAAGAAATTACCAATCATACAAACATAAAATGTTTTGGGTTGGAAGGGACCCCTAGAGGTCATCTAGTCCACCCCCCCTGCACGACTTCTGTGGTTCCAGTCAGGCATTATAATTGTTCATGACATCTTTTTTTCTTTTCCTACAGATTCAGACAAGAATCTTGGGTTCATCTACAGTTCCTCCAGTTCCTGTTTCATTGGGCAACTGGCTGTAAACTATTTGTAACACAGGCGAGCAGTCTGAAATGGCTTCTCCATGAGTCTATGTTACAGTGGCAGTAGGTTTACAAAGAGCAAACTGTTGGAGGTGAGTAGCTTGCAAAGGTTTTCTCTCAAAGCAGGTTTTCTAGGTTTTCTCTTTTACACTTCAGTGTAAACAGCTGGTAAAAAAAGTTGCTATTCCTGCGGTTAGGGACCCAGAAATCGCTCCACTGTTGGCTTTTCAGTGTTTCAGTCATGTCAGGGGAACTCTAGGCTGGAAATAAATGCCATCAGAAGAGCCACACTTGGTCCTCCAACTGCACAAAGAACCAAAATGCTCCCTTCAATGTTAATGAGCTGCTGGTATAGATTGGTGCAGTGTATGGTTATTAAAAAGGGGCAGGAGGCCTGATCTGATAGATTTGGGACACATCCTGTTGCATTTGTGCCACCCAACACCTGCCCCTCATCAACTTCAGTCTCATTGTTATTCTGCTAAGACTGATCTTCGATGCTGTAAGGACTTTCTGGCAGGGGCTGAATTTTGTGGTGTGAAATTCTCAACATGGGCTTTCTGGACCCCAGGCTGATGATGGACTATGTGTACAGGAGCTTTTTGCTTTCTGAGGAATTGCCTGCAGGAACCAGTTTCACGCAGTGTTAGTCCCTGCCTGCACTGCACTATCCTGAACACCTTATCCCATTCCTTCACGACTTTCTGCTTCTGTCTTTTAGGGGGATTAGTATGTGCTACTTTATTGAAGATAACAATTATCTCCATAATAAACTGACTTGATCCAGGAAGACAGATGGAAGGGAAAGTGAGAAAATAACTAAAAAAGGGCACACAGATGAATAGTTTGGAAGGGGGGAGAAAGCAGATGGTGGATGAAATTCATTAGTTTAGAATAACCGTATTGATCCCCTCCTTTTCTCCCAGGCTGCAGCTAACTTTTGCTGCTCATACGTGTAATCCTGCTCGCCCAGACTGGCAACTTCCACATTTGCTACCCTTGCAATGCAGTCCTTGAAGCATGCAAGCAGTGGCTCCTTGGTTTACCTGTAACAAAGCGAAGCCACAGCCAAACTGCCTTTCCAGCTGTGCAACCAACCAGCAATAAATTCAGGTGGAGATCCAGGTGTTGGAAGGCATTACTTGCTGGTTTTACCTGTACCGAGACTGTTAATTTGAAAATAGGAGCATATGTCCTTTTTTCTGTCCCAGGAGGTTAGTGAGCCAGCTGGGTACAAAGCTTGAAAGCTTGAGTGCCTCTGAATGTCAAAGAGACTGAGCTGCATTTTGGGGGAGCTCCAGCAACAGTCACGTAAATGCATCATTGAACAATAATCCAATTACTGCTGTTCCACACTGAGGGCTGTTGGAAGTGGACAGGATTCCCTGGAGCAGCTGGATGAATCTGGACAACATCCGACAGGTTTCAGACATGGCCCCACCCTGACGAGCAGTGCTGTGGCAGAGAGAGTGCTGGCGCAGCAAAAGATGGTGCTTCCCAGATCTGCTCACCCCAATGGACGAGCAGAATTTGGCAGGGAAGACACCCTCGGCCACCAGCAGTGGCCACTTCCCTTTCCCAGCACTGATCACCTTTCCAAATGTGTCTTCTCCTGTGGGTTCATTTGCAGACATCCATAGAGGAATATCTCTTGCAGCTCCTCTGGAAAGGCTCAGCATATGTGCCCCTGAGGCTGGGACCCTCCATTTTGGGCAGCCGTCAAAGCAGTAAGGCAGTGCCAAAGCCCAGAGGGGAAACTGGTCCTAAACCGAACACAGGGATGGACCAAGGCACGCTGAAGTAAATGCTAAGTTAGTAATTAAGTTAATTGAGTTTTGGATCTGGCCCATAAATGCCTTCTACATCTTAGTGCGATGATTTTGCATGTTGCTAATTTGACTAATTAATTTGACTAATTCTATGTGTTGTAGAACTGTTGATATCAGGGAAGCAAATGTTTAATTTAAAAGCTAATTAAAGAACATCAGGCTGCAGTCAAAAAATGCAGCAAGATGAAATGGGTATTTGTCGATCACTTAGGTTTCATCATTTTCAGGAAAGAGGGCAGGCTTGGTAACCTTAGGAAATAGATACTGTGCATGAGCAAGGAGCAGGAGAGACAAATAATTTCTGATTGATGTAACTAATGCTGATTCTTTTTTATCAAGCTGTTGGTGAAGCTCCCCTCTTTCCTACAGTGAGCAATCAAAATATTAAGTTTCCACCTTGTTTAAAGGATTTTAGAATTTGTGGCTCAAAACCTTCAGAGTATTTAAATACAAGTGCTGACATCTAGCCAAATACTTTTAAGTTGGCCATAAAAGGCTACTTTGTGAGGATACTAGCTATATTAGGAATGGATTGCTTTTTCAAAGACTTTGATTAGAAGTACTTCAGGAAATTTCATTTGGAGCTTTCAGTGGAAGGAGGATTTAGGGATGCTTTGTACACGTGTGGACTTGTATAAGTTTCTTTCTTTGTAACATGCTGCACGTGTACACTCTCTGTAATTAGCTATAGCAATAAATTGTGCAGGCTACATTGCTCCTCCAGCTCTTAGTATCCATTAAACCAATTATCAGGAGAAGTCGGAAGAATGCTTATGCTGCAGTTTGCAGAATTTATGTTTTCAGGAAGCAAGTGTAGGAAAGTGTGTGTTTAACATTCACCACAAGTACATACACAGATGCTCATTGAGATGAGAGGAACATGCAACCTTCCTCCACCTGGAGCTGCAGCCACCAGTCCTTGGTCACTGTCACTGAAGAAGGAGCAGGGTCCAAATAAAGGACAGATTTCTGTGAACCTCACCTTACTGTGCTTATCTTGATGACTGCAGTGAGCCCGTTCTGACTGAGAGAATTAGGCTGAATTTGAGGTCATAGTCAGAGACCTGTCCTTTCCACCTACTCCTACAGAGACTCATCTGCAGGACGTTTCCTCGGGGCAACTCTCAAAGCTGGCCACACAGACTGAGAAGTTAAAAGTGATGTGGGAAAGAGATAAACCTCCGTGTTGCTACAATGTGCTACATGGTTGGGCTGACTCTTGCTCTGTACATAGGTCTCTGGGTATTCTTCAGTTGAGTCATGGCAGATGCCATTCTGAGAAAGTATTTGTCCTTTTGTTTTGGGTGGTAAGTTGTCTCGTCACCTTTGTTATGTACCTGTACCCTCATTACAGGGTCTGTCCTGGGGTCCTTATAGTGCTGCTTGAACCTAAATGATGATTTGCAACTGACTTCAGTGACTGGTCTTCCCAGCTTCAGGCTACCTGTCAAACACAAGGGTGAGCAGTATCTGAAGGATAACAGTCTTGGACTTCTGTTGTACCAGAAACCCAGGAAAATACAACCCCTGGTGAGGAGTCATACAGTTGCTCTATGATGAAGGCAAAAATGAAGAATACTGAAAGACACAGGAGAAGACTGTGGGAACAACTGAACAAGTGATGTTTGTTGCATTTATTGTACTAAAGAATTTGAAATTTTCTTCTTTCCAAATCAGGTTTAAAATTCAGTAGTGACATTCTGTTTATTTGGTTTAGTTTGGGTTTTTTTGCAAACTGATTATCTAGAAGAAAACCTTTGAAAACTCAAAAAAATCTTTTTTGTACAAATTCACTTACTTTCTAAAATGGTCAATCTTTTTGAACTGGAAAACATCTTTCAGCCATGGAGGGACTGAGAGGTGCATCAAAGTAATTTTTCTTGTAGAGTTTTGATTTTTGACAAGGTGTGCTTTCTAGTTTAAAAAAAAGTATTTATTCTGATAATTACCAACCAGCAAAGCACAGCAGTGGTGGACATAGCTGTCATCTTCTGCAACACCTGGAATACCTTTTTACTGCTCTAAATGTCTCTCATTTTCATCTCCAGGCTCCTTCCCATGGCACAGCATGGATCTGTTCATCATTCTGCCATGATTGGGTGCTGCTGCTATAGAAGTGTCATATTCTCACCAGCCTTCGCCACTATTCTGCTAAGGTTTCAGACCCCATCCCATATGACTGAAAGCCACAGATGACATTTATAGATCCCCGCATGTCATCCAAAGCTCAAAGTTCTGGCAGGCAGGAGAGGGGAGAATTTCTCTTCTGCACTGCAGGGTCAGACAGGACCAGACAGGGCAGGCTCTTGTTCCCACGGAGCCTCCATACTGGCAGAGAGATTATAGCCCATAGGGAGCTCCTTTTCTTACCCTTTTTCTTCAGCAAGTGCATGCTGCAGCCCACAGCTATGCCATCACAAAGGTGACCATGCATTAATGTAACTTTTTTTTCCCCTTCCTTCCCTTTGGAGGGAAGGCGTTCTAAGGTTTATGATCCACTGGGATGAGCAGATCACACCACAGATCTTCCTGACCTTGGCTTTCTTTCATGGTTGTGGCATCCCCCACCACTTTCTGCCAGAAGACAGGTGTGGAGTGTTTTCCTTGATGGGATGGGATCCTTGCATCCCACGGGGCACAGGTTGCACTGGTCTCTGCACAGGGCATTCCCATCAGGTTTGAGTGCTGCTCTCTGGGTATCTGTGCTTTAATTAAAAAGTTTGTAGAAAAACTGGAGAGGTCACATCAAGGACACATCAGATAGCATTTAGGGGCTGCAGAAAATCCATTAAGATGAGATACTTACAGGAATCTGCCTGAATCACTTATCAAAAAGGAGGTTGATCTATGACACGATTGCTGTGAAAGAGTACCTTTGTGAGGAATAATTTCTATGTACTGACGTTGCCTTTAACATAGCAGAGAAATGTATAAAAGGAATCCATTTCTGGAAGTTATGTCCGGTCCAAATGAAAAAAATAAGACCTTTTTGAATGGGAATGACAAATAACCCAATTACAACCTGATGCAGAAAATATTTGGGAAAAATATTTGTCCTCTCAGCAATGTTCACAAGCTAGAAAAACAGTTTCCCATCCTACTTAGAGTAATGCAGATCAGAATAAACCAGTGCCATGAGTTCTGCTTGGAGCCTTTAGGTGCTATTTTAATGCTACCAATAAAACACAAGCTGTCTTCAACTGCAGAAATGCTTTTGCTTTTCCAAGAACAAGTGTACCTCAGTAACAACAACAAAAGCTAGACCACACCAATTGATATTGCTATGGCACTTAGAGAATAAATTATATTGATTAATAACTTTGAGAAGATTTGGTTTTTCTATGCAAGATAAGATCCTTGAAAAGCAGTGCTTCAGAGGTACAGATGATGAAAAAGCTGTGACCTGCCTTTTCAAAAAGGGCAAACATCATGGAATAACAGCAATTAATCAGACATACTGCCGCAGTATAATTGGAAGACATTCAGACATGCCTTCTAAGGTTGAAGTGCTTATTTGTTAAGATTTTCAGTGCCAAATAAAGCATTCAAATACCCTTTCCTCCATTACTAGCAATGGGAACTGGGCACAAGGGTGTCCTAGAAAGCTTTAGGAATCTCCCTTTCTTTTCACATTAGGACTAATGGCAGGCATTTATCCTGCCACACACAGCTGATGCCAAGTTTTTGTGCCTTTGCATCTTGGCAGGAGGCAATAGCTGTGCTGCAGTCCTTTTGTGATTTTTTCATAAACTACAGTAGAGAGGAGCATTGGTCATGATTATTGATCAACAGCAAACAAAAATAGCAGCCTTGATATGGAGATTTGGGGATGTTTCTAATGCTGCAGTAGATCAACAACAAAAAGGCACCATTCAGAGTGCTCAGTTATGCTGTTGACATCCAAACAGGAGCCTGACCCCTATTTAGAGACGAAGCTGTCATTAAGAGCTTTCTTAGCTCTTCCGAAGACCTTTCATTTGTGACAATTTGTTACAGCTTGTAGGCTGGTATTTCTGCAGCTCACGTATCATCCTTCCAGGCATAAGGATGGCCGTAATAAAAATAGAAGTGTAACAGGTCACGTTTCTACACTTTAGCCTAATGGGATAATTTAATGTGCTATTAATGGCTACAGATCTCTCCCACCCTCCCTAAACCCAGTTCTAACAATGTGAGATTTGAGGAAACAGAAGCCTCTGGTCTGGAGCTGCTATTTCTTTTTATAGCTTGCTTTTGCCACTCTGCAGAGTGTAAATTCAAGATTAGTTTGAGATTAGTTTGCATAAGCATAAGTACATCACAGAGAGATTTTAATTGCTTCTTTCTGCTTTACAAAGTCCATTGGTGTTCAGGAAAAATGTGCAGAGAATTCATATGTAATATTTGGGTGAAGGCTTGAAAGCCAATGCTTTTAAAGAGCACTTATTGCAAAGCAACCTCCACTTGAAAAATCTTACAGGTTCTTTTGGGATCCTGAGCCTTTGATAGCAGTGAAGTACTTTTTAAGAACCTGTTTTATTCTATTTTTACTTTGAACACACAGTATAAAAGTTTTAATACCAAAAAAATTGCATTTGATTATAATGGTGAGCCATCAACATCTATTCTATTATTCTATTCAATTTACACATGTCTAAGTGCACACAAGACATTAAGTCTATGATTACTAATCAGTTTTTAGATTTGCCTTTTGTAGCATAACCCTTGAGATTCCTGATAACTTGTAGCTTGTCTTGCACGCTTGACAACTCTTTCCACGTATACATAAGGAAAATGTATTATTCTTTGTTCTGGAGTAATTTGCTTTTGCTTTGCTTGGTACTAGGAAAATGTAATCACAGCGTCAAAAATAAAATATGGTATTATTTCACAGCTTTTTTGTAAAGTGGTAAAGTCCTTGTTACAGCGACCTTTCAGTTTGTGAAGGATCAATTCCACTGAGGCTTCATTCTCTCCATATGCAATGGAGAAGTTGCACAGAATATATACAGTTGCAGAGGATGTAATTAATATTAAACAACAGAAAACGGCTCTTGGTTTTAGCATCACTGAATACCATTCTGAAGCCTTCAAGCCCCTGTGTCAGCCACACGCTATGCGTATTACCCAGAAAGGAGGGATGGTTTTGTTGTGCTCTGCATTTATCTTCTAAAAATAAAAAAAAAATTAAGTCATCACATTAGAAATATAAGCAAATGGTTTTAGTAACTTTTCTCCAACCACTGTTCAACATACAGGGTGTTGTACCAGGGCAAACAATGAGCCACAAGTAATTACATCTTATCTTAAATAGTTTCTCTTTATCCAATTTCAGTTAAGGAAAAGCTATAAGTTTCTCTTTCCATTGCCATGCCACAACATAAACCAGTCCCTTAGGACCTTTCAGAAAGATGCCTGTCCCCACTCCACCTCAATAGGGGACTTTTCCTCTAGGTGAGGTCAGTGCAAGCCCCTTCCAATTGGACACCAGCTTCTCCAGCTCACCCCTCAGGGCACACTGGGTGACTGCCACACCACACATCTGAGACATAAGAGGTACGACATTTCCATTAGGCTGTACTTGAAATAAAATCCATATTTAGCCTATAAACACGGCAGCTTTCCTCCAGCCAAAAGCTGCTCAGGGATGACTAGGTGGCTTGGCTGAGGCAATGCTCTTCTGAATTGAAGCTGGAAGTCATGTCCTACTGACATCACATGACAGCAGCCAGAATAACAATGAGCAACTGCTCTGGTGGTTCCCCTCTTTGTGCACAAGCTGCTGGCACCTTCCTGGAACAAGAGGTACCCAAAACAGGCTGTGGTTTTGCCAGCTGCTGGGACCCAGCTTTGTGCTGTAGCAGCTCTGGTGTCGCTTTGCTCTTCCCAACACAGTGGGGATTGGGGATCTTCTACCATGACAGCATAGTGACTTTCCAGAGGACCACAGCATCTATTCTGTGTCCCTTGTGGAGTGTCTGGAAAGTCCCTGAAGCTCTACCATGTGGAGAAAAAAACCCTCATGTGCTGTGGTCAAAAGTTTCCTTCCCTTCTGTGCAGTTCACAACTGCTGGGAATCAGGAATGGCAGTGCTCAGTGTGAATGTGCAAATAAATTGTAAGGTGCTCTGGGACTCTTAAGAGTAAGAAAAACCCTGACCTGTATTTGGCTATTCTAGAAAATGAAAGACAGACTTCAGATTGTACCATGAATATACATATATGTACCAAGGCCATTTTCAATTGCATGAGTCATATCACAGTAAAAGCACAGATCTCTGGTGACAAGGCTCCAGACAGGCTGTGGCAGCAGTAAGTTTGACTGGCAGCTGTCAGCCTGTGCAGAAGCTTTCTTGGTCTCTTCACCAGAGCAATATCAGACTCTGCAGCCAAACAGACCGATAATTCATTAGCCCACTTTCAGATCTTCAAGCCAGATGGGACTACCATCTTGAATGCCATCACACAGCACATCCAGGACAACCAGAAGATCAGGCCCAGTCAACATGGGTTTATGAAAGGCAGGTCCTGCTTGACTAACCTGATCTCCTTCTATGACCAGGTGACCCGCTTAGTGGATGAGGGAAAGGCTGTGGAT
>BOSO01028181.1:0-24142 GCA_018403395.1 Gorsachius goisagi
TCTCCATGTCCAGAGTAAAGTGACTGATACGATACATTGCTTGTACACCTGCTTTCCTGCTATCAAAGGCTAATTCTTTTTGCATATCCTTTCCTCCAAGCAAATATTTATTAAGAAGATTTCAGAAATAATTCTCACAATAACAAGAGACTTGAAATTCACTGAATATAGTGGGAAACAGAAAACATGTTCCATTTTGAAAAATGTGGATGAACAGCATTGTGAAAATTGGGAGGAAGGACCTGGTTTTGATGGAAAGATGTATGTTTGTAATTCAAGTGATATCCCATTCAGTCCTCTTCACCTGTCTAGTTCCCAAGCATCAGCTCCATGGTTTGGTTTAACTACTAAAAAGAATGAATTAAGCACTTTATAGTGTTTAGATAGCATCCATAGCATAATGTATGCAGAATACAGCACTAGCTTATTCTCTGCCAGCTGTTTATCAACTGGCAAGTTAAAAAAAAAAAAAAGTTAAAAATATTTACCCACATTAAATCTATAATGTTCATATTCAGGCATAAACCACAGAGATTTCATTAGAAATATTGTTTCATCTTTCACTTACAAGGAATTTGAATGTATGTTCAATATAATACAATTTTCAGTAGCAAAAAAATCTGTCTGAAAATCTATTATGTAAAAGCTCTATTCATCTCATAACTGAGAAGATGTGTAGCTGATATGGTCCTAACTGTTATTGCGGTAGATATATTTTCTCCATATTCAGCCAAAGAATTTCAGTCTTGCAGAAGTCAAATACATTTTGTTATGTGTTATTGACCCTGCATATGCAACATCCTCAATTCAGGAGTGGTTTCAATTTGCTCATCTCAGTAATGGTACCTGCATAGCACCTAGGAATGTCTGTGAGATCTGAAAGATAGATCTTAAAGCCATTTACCTCCATCATCCACTTGCACAAATTCAGATTCATGGATATGGGTGAGAAACCTATCTTGTTCTTCATGGACCCTTAACTCTGTTTCTGATTCCTGTGCTCTTTTTATTAAGATAAGGGGTTTTTTAGTCATCTCTACTTTGAGATTACACAAAACATGACACCCAAATTAATTTCAGTCTTGGCAGAATCTGGAAACACATCTTTTTCCCAACATCACTCAAATAAAAAAAACAACCAAACAAATAAATTAAAAATTAAGCCATTCATATATGCAACTAGTTCAGGAGGAAGTGAAAATATCTAGAAACAGGAAAAGAAATATAGTAATAATCACCTCTTTGAAAATGCTCTGAACCAAGCACTTTCTAAAGGACAGTCTGTGCTCCATCATCATAAAAATTAATTAAAAAACAGGAAAAGTATTTAAAAAAATTAAAACAGGAATCTCCAGAAAAAGCACTAAAATTTATTGCCTTCAGATAGAACAGTAGACATGGAGAGTCCTCCTCAATGGGCCAAAGAGAGAAGTTTTTGAATGAAGTTTTCCTTTTATTCCTAATTAAATACATACTATGTATTATTGCACAATTTGGGGTAAGTGCTTTCATGGTTAATTCTTGAAGAAGACAAACTTGTGCAAAACCACATAAACACCAGAACATAATTGGCATTTTTCTTAATTACAGCAGACTAGGTATCACTTCCACTAAAACTGTGATTTGATTAAATTTATAGGAATTGTCTTATGTTTATTGCATTTAAAAACTTACCACTAGGAAGTAAGGAAAATAATGTTTTCAATGTCTTTTTAAATATAATTGCCAAAAATGCAATTCTCCAAAAGATAATTGTTTAGACTGATCTTTTACTTGGTAGCAGCAGCAACTATAATTTGGCAGTTCAGATTAAATATTGAATCACATACAATTTACTTATTTTCACCAAGTACTCTAAGCTGGAACCTTCAGCATATTCTAGAAGAAAATTATGATAGGGTAATGAGAAATTATAATTTTTTGGAGTGACAGCTCCACTTGAAAAGTCCGGTTTATAGTGAAAAGAAAGACCTGCTCCTTCAAAGCTGTGATGAGCTTCACTTCAGGAGCAAACTGAAAAGTCTTGAATACCACTTAGTGACTGCTTTGTCCCTCAGCTGCATTTTTATGTTGATTTTTATTGGTGTCTGAAATAGAAAAAAAAATACTGGAAAAGGAAAATTAGATCTAAATGACAGGTTTCACAAGAAAATTTTTTTGATGTGAATTAATCAAAAATTGGAGAAAATTCAAAACAGCACTCACCTCCATATGTTATTTTTACACAAGATGAAAACTGTTTGGAACTTAAAAAGTATGTCATGCAATTCTGTTACAGTAGAGATGCCATTAATATCTTGAGATCCTAGAAGCAGAACCCTTTCCTGAAAAGGTTTTTCTCTTTTGTTCAGTATCAAGACATTTTGTCTTGACAAATCAAATATCATACTTTATGAGACACATAGTTAAGAAATTTTCTATCTTTCAGAAAAATTATAACATTGCCATTAACTGAGTACAAAACAAAAAATGCCTCATGACTGAAGCAAAGCAAGCACAAGAAACAAAATCTGCTGAATAAAGTAAGGTAAACCAAGGAAATTAAAACAAAACAAACCAAAACCAACTAAATTGAAACAGACCTATGGCCCAGTTAATTTATCATCAGGAAACAAGGAGTAAAATTAATATTCCTTATAGCTAAACTCAAGGCAGCTATTTACCACTTTCTCTTGACACTGCCAGAGAAAACCACAGGGCCTGAAAATAAAACCTTTAAAGTAAGTGTTCCTTAAATAAACCTTCCTTACCCACCCACCCCCCCTTAATCTTTAAGCATTTGCTAAGCTTTTTTTAACTATATACATAAATTCTAATGACTTTTTTTTACATTAATCTCCTTTGTCAAATTGAAGCTCTTAAAATCTCATCACTTTTCACCAACACTTCCATGGTTATAGAACTGTGATAATATAATCTGAATTACTGACAAAAACAATCCAGAATGTTCCAACCTTCCCAGTTTGTCATAGTTAACTTACAAATTTCCTAAACCAGAGATTTATCTACGATAAATAGAGAGACTTTTTTGTATCTGTTGTTCAGGTGTCTTAGATTAAGGAAGCATTTATTACACAGGTAAATCTTGTCTACATGGACTTCCAGATGATTGTTCCAAGGTGTCCCAAACCCATTACTGAGACACTGGGTAGAAATGAAGGTCTTAGAATAAATATGTAATAGGAAGTAATAAAAAGACAGTGGAAAAACTGTCTTTATTTGAGGTAGATGAAGGTCTTTGTTCTTTTACTGTGTTAAGGCCTGTACTGTTCAATACATTCATAAACAATATAGAGAAAGGAATGAAAAATGAGAGAACAGTAATAAAAGCAAGGGCTTATGAAGAACTGACTTATGAGGTTGACTGGCTTGGCAGAGGAAATTGTAAGTAAAGTTACACGCATGGGGAAAACCAGTTTTAACTTCACAATAAAACAGTGAACTTTCAGATAACCATTATTATTCAGGAATGAAATAATAATAACCTGAAATAAAGTTGACCAGGCCTGAAATAAATCCAAAATAAATCCTTAAATTTTGCAGATACAATTTTTTTATTATCTGAGGGTTAGGAATTGCATTTAAATTCCAACTACTTCACTTTCTTCTGGCTTTTGAAAACAGTCTAACAGCAGTTTTAAAAAAATATATTTTCCAAAACTACTTCACACTAAAAACAGACCAAAGGATTGCTCTGAAAAAGACAGTCAGGCTTTAAATTTCTATGAGCCACCACTGTTGAACTCTCAGCTGACACTGATGCTGTAGAGCGCTTGAACAGATATTTGGACCCTAGGTTCTACACAGAATTAAAGTTATTACAAAATTATCCATGTAAGTTATAGTTCATTTGTCCAAAGACAAAACACCTAACTTGGAAATGCATCTACAACCCAATATCAGCTTAATGGTGAGCACAGCATGTTAAGGATGAAGTCATTATTGCATGCCATATGCATTGGATGTTTAGGAATCCAACAAAACAGATTATTTGGATTTTGTTTTCCTTAATTTGCCTTTAGAATTCTCTGTTTCTTGATTTTATACATGTTTCTGTATGTCTAGCAGAAATAGCCTTTCCACAGCACAAAACAATTTCTGAGTATTTTGAATGGTGGAGCTGCAGTTCTCTTCTGAGATTCAGTTCTGACTTCTGGTCAGCTCAGGGAACAGTTGCGTTAGTGTCTTCTTTCACTTGTTAGTGACTATAGTTCCAGCGCCATATAACATTGACCAGCGCAGAGTACTTGATTAAATCTACACTCATATAAGTCACATATGAGAAGCAGAAGTTACTTAAAAGGTAGGCTCTGTGTAAACAGAAACTCCCCAACATAAAAATAAATTTTAAAAAAAAAAAATTACATGTAAAATTAACATAGGACTTAGCATTAGGACTGACTTCCTAACTTCAGACTATATTCCAATAACCTACATGTTGCGACTGATGAATTTAATTTGGCAGCAGTTACTCAGAATGACAAGCAGGAGAGTTAGTGTTCACAAGCTGTTGAAGTTCAAAGGTATTTGGAAATTATGTCAGAGCACCTTGTGACAAGAAGACCTTGCAGAATCATCAGTGTCCGTAGAAGGTGGCATGTATAATAGGCGTACCAATGCAACCCTCACATTCAGCCTTTGTTCATGATGCTCATATAAAAAAGAACTAGTTAGACCTTTGTTCATTTAATATTTGCTCACAGTAGAGTAAAAGCATTTATCAGTGAATCTTCAGACAGCTTCATAAGAACTCTTCATACAACTGACAAAGATTTTTTTTTTTCACTCCTGCAAAATAAAAAGGTAAATTTATTACTATCTATAGAAATTTTTTATTAGAAAAGCTGATGTTATGTGATACGACACATGCCAAGGCACTCCACCTCTTTGGGTGAGGTGATCCTTAAAATCAGGGTACTTCATGCTTACAATATTGCTGTCAAATACCTAAAAAGTAGCAGAAATTCACACAGAAGACCAGTTCAGGTCAGATGAAGGGAATGAAGTTCATGCTAAGGTAACTCAAGTGAGTAAACGCACCAGATGTATTGGGATGTTCCTTCCACTAGAATTAAACAGAAAGGGTATGGGAGTCTAGTGAGACTCTTAAGAAGCAACAGGGAATGTGCATCTCTTGTGAGTTTTTGCTGGAATTTGGGGGGATTAGCAAGGGGAGAAGCGTTAAACACATTTCTGAAATGACATTAGGATTCAATGCTTTAAGTCAAGATTACTAAGTAAAAACAACCAGGCAACAAAAGCACAAAGAACTGCTCCAGTGTGCTGCTTTTACCAGACTCAAAGATCTGTATTCCGTCATTCAGAGTCATAAAGACCCTGTGACAGAGGACTGCTAGTGCCTGTATTCTGAATAATACCTCCTGCTAATGTTGGAATCCCTCAAAGAAATCTTCATTTTAAAACCAATACTGGTTGTTTATTTTAGCCTTCTACAGGCTACTGAGTTTGACAAATGTTGAAAGATGAGATGGCTTTTAAACTCTGCATATTCAAACCAGGAATACTGGCAGGTAGTAAACTCTACCAGCTATGAAACACAGAGGCATTTCAATCACCTCAAGGTAGTGTCAGTGTACTTACATACAATTTTTCCAGGTCCATGTTGACTGAACCCAGAAAGCAATACATTTTAAATATAAACAATGTGAGAAAACTACTTTTCTTATTCATAAACAGTAAATAATCTTTTGACTGTTAGTCATGATCACCAAACAGAACAATAGAATTCTAGAAATACGTACAAAGTCAGGGACAAATACTCTGCCCTCTTCAGAGTATGTAAAAGTTTTGTCAGAAAAAATACTTTTTCCAGTCTTGAAATAAATTTGGTACTGCAGTATGGCCAGAAAAAAAAATAACAGGCTGGTGCATTTTCACTTGCCCTAGACGCTATAAAATATAAAAAAAGTTTACAAAATGACAAAATTATACTTAATTCTTAAATAATAAGAGGAGCAATTCTGAGACTCAGTTTTTACTTAGCCTGAAGCAGTATAAATCCATCTTGGATGGCAATATAAAACTGAGAGCCAGGTCCATATTTCCTTTGTTCTTTTAGTCCCAATAGGGTTCCACGGGTGTTAGGGTTCAGGGTGGGGTTGATTGCCGTGTACTGAAAATAAAGACTGACTGTAGACACAGCTAACTTGTAGTAGATAAAAGAATTAAGGAAATTATCTATGCCATATTTGTCTTCTTAACTTCCTAAGAAAGTACCCAAAATACAGCAATATTCCTTCTCCTAAACCCTACAGAACCATATGCATAGTACACATCCGGAGAAACATATACTATAAATTCATACAAATGATATATGACACTAAACTCAAATAAGTCCTATATTTAGAAAGTTCTATCCAAAACTCATGAAAGCAAAATCTCATGGCTGCAGCTATTTTCCTTAGCACTTTTACTAAGGTGGAAAAAATAGCAGTGATTAATGAAACAAAAACAAGATACTGGAACTGCTGTCTGGGTGTAGTTGCATCATACATCTGTACAAAATGCTCCTGTGACACTTACACTATTTAATTCTAAACTACTAATCACCACAGATGGGTGATATAAAAATCTTTGCATATCTTTTTCTCCCTTACATTTTTATGTCCAAATCTCTGAAGTTTTCTGGTTTGGGGAAATCTGCTTTCCTAAAGCAGCACAGAAGTTTTTAACATCCAACCAATATTTTTAAAAAATAGACAAAAATAAATCTTTAATTTTCTTCTATAAAATATTTTCTTCTTCAATCATGAGGCATCCACACTTACGCTCAGAAACTATCTGACATATACATCAGAGACATGTGACTTCAGGAGTAATTTTGCCACATGCTTGAAAGCATACTTCAGGATGTTTGACAATTTGCCTGAAGCTGCATCATTTTTCTTTGATTAGTGGATCATATGCATACCTATCTTTGTTTACATGCCCAATTTTCAGGTAACTAGACAAAACATAATTCTTAAACTAAACAAATAACCCTCCATTAGGGTCCATTAGGCTGTCCAGAACACTTAGTCACATAATCTTTCCCACTGCTAGAAGGCAGGCTCTTTAAGATACAATAAGTAGAAAAAGATGCCTTTAGAAGTTTAGTTTATGTGAGATAAAAAGAAGATGATTTGTCCGCCAACTTGAGTTCTAGCTGGGAAATCCTGTTTGACTGTCCTTGGCAGGTTCTATCTGATAAACAACATGCAACCTAAGGATCGTAAGTGTTGAAGTACAAAGAGCTTGTGCTGTTCTTTTCTTTTTTGTGGGTGAGAAGCACAGAACTTGTAAGTAGTCAAATGTGTGTGTACAGCTGTGGAGAAATGGAGCCATCCAGGATCTCTCCAGGAGCTATCAATCTCTTTAACTGATTTTAATAATGTCCTTTTAAGTTAAAAACCGGTATTATTAAGTGGTTATTATTATGAATGATAAAGTAACCAGTCATATTAAATTTTTAAAAATATTATCTACTACTTTGAAAACTGATTATAAAACCAAGACACAGCAACTACAAAAACAGAGCGAATGTGGAAAAAGATGCAAATGAATATGCTGCAAGGAAACCAGGTAACGTTGATCCCTCAGAAGGACCGAAAGTGGGGCCTCCAAAAGTGGAACTATTGCTCCACATCAGTGTACTCCCCTTGGCAAGAATGTAGGCCAAGGTAGCTTGGTTCATCATACTGGCTGCACAAAGTCTGAAGCCTTTGACCAGCATGAACACCACCTCAAATCTTTTAATCAAAAATAATAGTAACGAACATTGTTCCTAAACCAGAAAACTGTCTTCCTTCAGTAGCCACTGCACCAAACTTGTTCATTTGAACTCTTTAATGTATTAATAACATTTTCAGGTGAACTTTTTTTTATTTTCATGTTCCATTTTAACAAATTTCCTGAAAATAATAGATTTGCTCTTAATTTTCTAATTGCTTGCTCATTCTGTTTACTCAGATTAGTACAAGCTATTCAGAACTGATTTATTTCATTTTCATCAGATGAGAACAAATGAAATAAGGGCAAAGATAATTTGAAAGCTTTGGCTCTGTTTGCAGGTTAAAAGTTTTATTATTAAAAGGGCTACTTTTTATGCCATTAAATGGAAGAGCTATAATTGTACCAAATCATATAAATTTAGCTATTTCAGTGTCCTGTTAGGAGAAACTTCTTAAAAAAAAATTTAGTAATAAATGGTAATTTTTACAATTGAAACCTATTTGTGAAAATAAACTAGATAATTCACATATACATGGCATAATTTACTTCCATTATATATAGTACATTGTGTACTGCTGGTTCATAGCGACCCGCCTCTTCTAAAAATCAAGCCACTGGCCTGCTCTCCAAGCATTCCTTGGGAAATCTAGGGGACATCTAATGCAGTTAAATGTATGGCAGATTTTAATCCTGGGAGAGAATTCCTTCTCTTCTGTTCTTACTGAACTGACATCCCCGTAATTATCTCAGGGGGAATAAAATTAAAACACAAATTTCAATATTCTTGTGTAATGCTGATAACTTACAGGTTATGGATCAAAAGACAACACAGTCACCACTGATTAAAAACATGAGAGAATCCAATCCATGCACAGATTTTAGTCTTCTGTTAAATTAATCCTTCATTTCTTCGGTTGATTCTATATTGACAATTATTATTTTTTTTAATAAAGGCTGAAAAAAACCATCTCAACCTTAAAACCATAACAGTTTGTGTGTTGGGACCTGATTTTGTTACATAGTGACACCTTTCCTGATGGAAAGAATTTTTATATGAGATTAGCAGCATGCCATCCTCATTACATTTAGTTTAGATAAGTGTTGGGAGAAAACCAAACACAGTAGATTTTTCTGAAATATTGCTGGCAGATACTTTTTTTTTTTAAATGAGATCCATAAATATTTTCCCTCTCCAGGAAGAATTACAGTAAAAATTGGTTTCTAAGGCTAAATTTATATCTACACTAACAAATAATGTGGGCCAGTAGTAGGAGCAGATATGTAAAACAAAACAGTTTGTATTGAGGATAGAATCATTTTTATATAACTTTCAGGGAGGAAGGCATAACTCTGAGCAAACTCTAGTCTTGTCCAACAAGCCATTCTGGATTTGAATTAATTTTATACATTCTTGGCTGGCATTTTTTGTTTTATTTCATTGAAGAGAAGAAACCTAGGTCCTTCTCCACAAGTATGTTCCATGACCATAGGAAAGTAATTAGGGGCAACTGGGAGATTAGCTTCAAAAATGCTGTTCCAAACTAAAATGTTAATGTAAACATACAAAAAAGGGAAACAGCTCTGTAATATACATCTGTTGTAAGTGTAACCACCTACGCTTTCTCAGGCAGGGACCAGACTAGATGATTGTGTTTGCAGTGAAAGGCAAAGAGGAAAAAGTAGTCAACTCATTATTCTCTGTACTTCAGATGAGATCTGTATCAATGAAATATATCAGAAGAGAATTACTAAGTAGGGTGGGCAATAATATTATGCTCAAGCACAGTTTTTAATACAATAGTAAAATTCCAGTAAGTGTGTAAAGCTCAATAGTGATGTATGCATGTGTTAGCATGGGTTTACCTACAATTATATATCTGATGTAAATGTAAACCTGAATAAACACAAAATGCCTACAGACTATTTGTTCAGTCACTTGCCATATTATAACAAAATCCACAATAGGGCCCACACACCTCATATTCTTCTTCACTAGTATTTTTGAACATATTCACATCCTGTTCTGAAGTACTGGCTTACAGAATTTTTGGGAAGACAGTCCAATCAGGTATTAGGGGACTAGAGCATCTCTCCTATGAGGAAAGGCTGAGAGAGCTGGGCTTGTTCAGCCTGAAGAAAAGACTGAGAGGGGACCTAATAAATACATACAAATATCTTAAGGGTGGATGTCATGAGGACAGAGCCAGACTCTTCTCAGTGGTGTCCAGTGACACGACAAGGGGCAATGGGCCCAAACCGAAGCATAAGAGGTTTTAGCTGAATATGAGGAAGAACTTCTTTCTTTACTTTGAGCGTGACAGTACTGGAACAGGCTGCCCAGTGGGGTTGTAGAGTCTCCTTGTCTGGAGATACTCAAAGCCTGCCTGGATGATGTCCTGTGCAACCTGCTCTGGGTGAACCTGCTTTAGCAGAGGGGTTGGACTAGATTATCTCCCAAGGTCCCTTCCAATGCTTGCCATTCTGTGATTTGCATGAGTTCAAATTTTGATAGAATTTGGATTCAGAAGTAATTTTTGGTCCTTTGGATTCATGAAGTAGAATAGAATTCTAAAGCACACTTCCATTAAGTAAAATTTCTTATTTCCATTACTGTGTTGAAGATTTTTCTAGATAGCATCTTTACATGGTGGAAAGAGGAGGTATGACAAGTCCATAATCTAGGTAGACTTGACAGAAAGAATCTTTACTGAAGAATTTTACTCAATTATATTCATCTGCTCTTCTTCATCATTCTTCTGCATAAGACAATTAAAATCAACAGTCATGCTGCATCTGGTTAGAGAAATTATTACCTCCATTGCATTCTACAAATGAAAGAGGACTTGATACAAAGAGAGCTACAGGCTACAGGCTGATAGGAATGACACACTAAATGATGTGCCAAGCTGATTAAATAAATCCTTCTTCAAATAGAACCAGTTATACAAAAAAGTGACAGATGTGTATTTTCTGCTGGGATTTATACAACCACCTGGCCTTGTAATTTCCAGATGGAAGTTTCACATTAAGTTCTCACACCGAAATTCTAAGGTATTTGAAAGATCCGTGTTTTCCTCTTTTCAAGTATCTACAGAATAGATGAAGTGCTCTCAGCACTTACGGGTTTTGCTGACTAAGGAAAATTGAATTTTTACATAGTATGAGGTCTATTACATTGCCAAATATTCCCTTAATAAATTCATTCTATTAAAGGCTGCGGCATGATTAATGAAAATAGTATCTTCAAAGACATTTGCAGAAAGTCAGAATTCCACAGCTCATAGCAAACTTTAATGAGACAATTAAGCCATAAAAATTGTTTTCAGTCTTGCATTTGAGTTTAGTTGCTATATTTAACTTTATGCCATAAGGTAGTCTCTCAAACTTCTCTTTTTACTGTTTCAGAACAACGTAGAAACTAATATTGTAAACAAGGCAAGGACGAATATACCAGGACTAAGGACATTGAAAATTCCAGTTAGGGGTGAAGGACAAATGGAGATAGGTAACACCAAGCTAAACAGGCAAAATAATATGTAGGTTTATTAATAAAAGAAAGGTTAAAGCCTCTGAGAAGCATATGCAGTTTAAACTCAAATATTTCACAAAGGTGGTTATAGTTGAACAATCCTATGCACATATGCAAATAGTGACATCATGGAAATCTCAGAAATTCAGAGACAAATGTTACCTGTAAAAATTCCTCACACTATGACATCAGGGATGAATAGAGTGTTTCTAAAATGTTTTCTATGATTTCCACCCAAGCAAGTTTGCACACACATGTTAATTTCAGATGAGGTTTTAGATCCTGAAGTTTCACAGTTATTGAATCTCAGCTTTAGGGATCTGATTGTTGAGGTATGGGCAAAAAGAGAAACGATATCTTGTCTCACATAGAGACAAGAGAAATACATGAGAGACATACAATCACTTTTCTTTTTTCCTCTTATATTTATATGATTCCAGATGATCCTTTTGAATCTAGTTTAATGTAAACACAAACATCTCTTTCCACCAGCTCATTAGCAAAAATATTGTCTCTCTGACTCAAAAATCAGTCCAGTTTTCCCTTTTATACTTTTACCACCCTCCAAACTCTCTCTGGAAGGCTTTGTTTATGTGCCTTGCTTCAAAGAGCTCCAACTTCTCTCATCGGTTGATATGAATTTCCCACTGGGGGGCACCTTGAAGATATCTTTCAAATTCATACTCAATATCAAGGTGACAGTTTTTCACATTATAAACCATCTCAAAAAAACCACAACCATCTAGTAGGTCTTTGTAACCTTGCTGTGGTCTGAAAACAAACCTGGTTTTATAACACTGGATGTTTACAGATTTGATAGGCAGCACAACTGTGAACAGTAAATCCAGTGAAATCAGGTGCACAGCAGCTTGGATGCAGCTGGGACAGATGGGGATCATTTAAAAACAGGGCTGAATTAACTCAGGCTCCCAAACCATATACAAGTGAGGTGGGTATTTCTTTTCAGCATAATCTGGGCCAGCCCGCAGCCTACACCTCCCTCAGAGAAGCTCTCCTGATTCAGGATTTGTGTGTCTTCTTTCAAAAAGCTGCAACTCCTAGGGACAGCTCTACCAATATGGGATCACAAAAATTGGGAACAGAATTACCTATTTGAGTTTACTTCCCCCTCATCCTGACACCAGTTGTTTGACTGTTTGTTCAAACTGGTGACTCCCTTGTAAAGGAAAGGGGAATGTACAGAAGTATGGAAATCCTTGACAATATCACAACTCCTGGCTGCAGAAGAGGACTGCAGGTGGTGATTACCACCTTGGTCCTTAACACAGTGTTCACTTTGTGAATTCCATCCTAATTTAATGAGCCATGTAAGGCTCACAACTTCTTTCAGTTACTATGATTTGGAGAAGAACATGTGCTTCACAACAAAATCTCCTCTTTGAACTGCAAAAGTTAACATACAACATACTTGAGACTTCCTCTTGCCTGTCAACTCATGCTTGAGCTTCAGATCTCTTTCCCCTCTTCTTGTCCCTTCTATAGAGCATCATTTGGGCCACAGTTCCCTGTGAACCCTTGCAATCTGTATAAAGTGTTTACTATACCCATCAGCACGCTTGCAGACTAGCTGCATATTTAGTGTAATGACCTATAACTCAAAAACAGCTTGACTAATTTTCTTGTTACTTAGCAGAAAAACACAATTGGGAGTTATCCCACAAAAAATAATTTCTAGATAACTACACAGTATTAAAACATTGAGAATCCAACCTAGGTTGCATAGTTTCAAAATCTGTGGCCCTGAGGTAAGATAAAACTAATTTGTAGTCCTAATGTGTCTGCAGATATTATATTCTCTCTAAACTGCCACCAGAGGACAAATTGCTCATTCAATATTATACACAATATAATCATCACACTTGTAAACAATAATAATTATTAACTCTGGTAAATGATAAGCAGTTTTCTTCAACTGTAGTTAATGCTTAAAAAAATTCAACTATGTGGATAGTTTGAAGCTGCTAATAGGAAACAAACACTGAAAGTAAGTTCAGGTCAGGAAACTTTAGCCACTTCTTCTCTTGGCAATTGTTTTTTTTTCCCCAGAGGCTTTTAGGTTTTTATGATGTTGCTGAAAGTAACATAAATTTCAACACAAGCCTTTTTAACAAGGCACTTAGCCAAGAAACTGCAGTATTTTGAAACTATAATTACTTATTCAAAATCTAATTCACCGTATTTTTACTATATATCCTGTCACAATATGTAACATTAACAAGGGAAGATATGTTAAATAACGATTCTAGCATTTTAAAAAAGTACTTAGTTTGGAACTGGATATTCCAACTGCTACTTCTGTTCCAGGGTATTGCAGATCTTTGCAGCAGTCTTGCCACATTTTTAGATCCATCTTTGGAAGGCTGCTGTAGCTGATATATTCCTGAGGACAGTTTGCTTTAAAGAAGACATCAGTCTGGACTTGTTAGATGTTTTCGTCTTTATCACAAGGCACATAACCCAAAGACAGTAAATTGTGGGGTAGTGAGTACTCCAGGATTTTCGTATGAAAATCAAGTTAGAAGGAAATATATAAATAAATAAATATAACAAACAAATTATAGATGCTTTCTGATCATCATGTTGAAGACTGATAGTGAGGCAAAAGATTATAAAAATAGACAGAAAATGCAAATATGGGAAAGGTTATTATTTGTTTTCATGTCAAATATCTTTAACTACTTTCACTTATTTTTTAAATTTAATTCTCAGATTTTATGACCTTACACAGTTGTTTTGGATATGATTTGGCCTTACCTGATGTTGAAACTTGTTTGCGAACTCCAGTTACCACATCTTCTTTATCCTTAAATTCATTTCAAATACTTCATTACTTTTATATTTTTTATTTTTAGTAACTAAAACTATGAGAAGACAAAAACCTAGAATCAAAACAAGTAACTGACAATTTGTGAAAAGTATACCTACCTTCATTATCTAGATTACAGTATATCACGCTTTCACTCTCAGCATTTTGCTTTATATTTTCAGGACTAAGATTTCACTTGAGGAAGGAAGAGACAAAAAGTTTTCAGTTATTTTTTGTTGCTTATAAAATGCTTTTAAAATTAATTTCTTCACAAATTCTTCGTCATAGCAATGTGATAGCAGCACATAGCATCTTTCAAGACTTTTTAGATGAAAAAAAACCCCATGATAGTGACAATATATTCTCATTAGAAATCACTATATTCAGATTTAATAAGGGTAACTTAAAATAAATAAATAATAGCAAAGCAGAAAAGGTTACGTGCTTTCTCTCTCCTGTCGCGAGGTCCACTAAATTATCTTTTAAGTTAAAATTGTCTTTTTATTTTTTCTCCTCTACGTCACATTTTATGACATAATAAGAAGGCACGGGAATATGACAGGACACTCTTTGTTTAAACTGGAGCTTATTACTGAATCTTAGAATCTTTTACATAAGGTATTATTATTACACCCTGTTTGCCCCTGTTTCAGAAATTTTTTATATTGAGTCTGATTAGATCAGCAGCAGAATGGCCGGCCCTTGGGCCCTGAAGTGAGACATCAAAATAATCACTTATATTCAGCTATATTACTCCCTCCTTGCAGCCAGAATACTTGTCCTCACCTTTAGGACAGTTTGCAGTCCAGCTTAATCAGCAGTTCAAGAAGGAGTGATTCCTTCATATACTCATAGTGAATCTACCAGGACATTTGGAACAAAAAAGGTTATACTTTCTTATCAACATTTTGGGTGTGCAGCTTTTACCTTGAAGGATTTCTGGATTTAAAGAAGTATAACCAGAAATTTAACATTAGAAAGCAGTATGGAAACATGCAGTGAATCATAACCGCTTCTGATGGACGCTGTGGCTGTGAGGTGATAGATGCAGAATTCTGTTTTTTATGTTTTAAAGGAAGAAAATCAGAAAGCCCTGAATATAGTTAATGACCATAACATGCATTGGAATGCACAAAGGCATTCTGAAAAATTGTCCCATGTAGAAAAGAAGACAGAGAATCTCAAATATGATTCAAGACCTGGAGGTTAAACTAAAGACAACTAAGCTCGTTTATTTACTGATCTGTGGCAAGATGCCATTTAATCATTCAGTGCAGAGCTGCTAAATGCTTTCCCTTTGAAGTCATGAGATGAAAAAGATTGATAAGTGGCATCAGTTAAAGTAAAATTTTAGTCTTGTGTTAAGAATACCTCTCAGTGCTGCACTGTTCTGTCCTACTCTCCCTCTGTGTTTTGGTTGGTAAACCAGTAAATCATAAACACCAACAGTATTTTTAATCCACATTTAGCTAACTCTGAGAATTCAGACAGTGAAAATTGAGTATAAGGAGTATTATAGGAGTTTAAATTGTTTAAAATTATAATTTCTCCCAATTTATGTCTCAATATAGTGGTAAAATTCCTCAGCCATGGTCATAATGGAATCATGGAAGTTATTAAACACTATACTAAATCTGAATTATAAACTATAAGTAGTACAAAATTAGCATTCCTTAGACAAAAGTACAGTATCGTAAACTTGATTACTGGCCTGCATCCTTGAGATGCTAATACTTAATTACAGAAAGACACATTAGAACTGGTCCCCCTCTTGTGCCAGAAGTTATATCTTTGACCATAAGTACAAGTTCGTACTCAGAGATGTGCCACATAATCTACAAAAATATATGTAAACTATGGTAGAAAATCAGAACTTGACTGATATTTTCTAAAGTAATTTTCTAATTTTCTTGAGTTGAATACGTTTTAATGGGTACAATTTCATGCATAATAAACCTCTGTAAATATAAAACTACAGCACTGGTTCATGAACAAATACATTTTTCACTCTTATGACCTTTGCAAATCTCCCTGATGTTCTCATAGTAGGAATACAATTGAATGCTAATATCCTCAGAAGGCAGCTGCTGAAATACAGGAGATCTACACAGGACAAATATTAGGGATTGAATAGACATATTTTGTGTCCAGCACTAGGTTCCTCTTTAAACAGTTTATATAATAATTAGGTTAATATATGCTTTAAAAACACATAGTCTTAGTGAGGAAAATTTTTGTTTCACAACATTAAATATATTGCTTGACCAAGAGTAATCAGTTGTCACCAAACACAAGCAGTATTTCCCTTCTTTAAAAAAAAGGGGGGTGGAGAAAGAGAAAAGAGCTGAAAAACAAAATTTCCAAGACCAAATTTTCATGTACTCTTTAAAAGCATACTCAACTGATATTTACAACTTACCTGTTATTAGCACCTGTGCCCTTAAAACTTCATCTAAACTGGAAAAACATATTATAAAGAAACATTTTTTTAACAAACAAAAATATTAAGATAATATTAGGTTAGCTTACATTCAGCAACTGTGATTCACTTCATACAGCCCTGAAAACATCTTGACCCTATCCTCCTGAAGGTGCTGTTCTGTGTGCTCCCTTAAGTCCTTCAGCTCAATAAAAAGCTCTCAAAATTTCAGTTGTATCAGGTTTATTATGAAATCAGTCTTTCATAGGTATTGAAACCTTCTAAGCATGAAATAGTCCATGCTAAAGCCCCATAGTCTTGTTGAGAGCATGATACTTTTATGAACACTGTTATTTGCTATTTCAAGTTCTTTCACAGCTACAAACAGAAACCAAAATCAACATTAGACTGCCTGGCTTCTGAACAAAAGAACCTGTATTACTTATAAGACTGGAAAAAAATCAGGATATTACGTGTTGAATTTAAATCTTTTATCTTATAAATGATTATACACCAAAGAAACTACTCATGCATTTTTTTATGGTATAAGTTTTTTCAAGATTAAGATCTACTCAATTAGAAAAAGTTATATGAACTAAAGAAAGGAAGAAGCAGTAAAAAAATGAAGGTTGGGCTTTGAAAGCTTCCAATATACAGGTAAACTCAATTTTATTTACTCATTTTAGTGCTATTCTGTTTCTGCTTAACAACCTGAGAAATCTTCTAACAGATTTTTTTTTGTCCTGTGAATGCATTTTCTTTGTAAATACAAATGGAACGATGTTTTGGAAATTTATATTGCATCCAAAGTATCCCAAAGAAGAAATGTTAAATGTTGTTGCAGTTTTGCATGAGGGAGAGCTGTGTGTCAAGATCTCTCAGGCTGATCTTCTATTTCTATGATGACAAGGTAATATTTAGGGTTTCAGCTTTGGTGGTAGCCTTTTCCTCCCTTTAGGGGAGTAGTTTCACTTGTAAAACCAATTTCAGTTTCAGGTCTTCCAAGGTGTCTAGAGGATGGATAGGTCTGCTTGTTTGTTTTGACAGGAACAGTAAGTTCATTTTGGCTTGTGCATTTCTAAAAGTGTCAGCTTTCCATAAATATTATTAGCAGTCCCTACAATACATGCTAAGGTGAATGAGCAGCTTAAACACACTGACCTATCTCACGTGAAATTCATGGAAAGGCTGCAGACAACTTTACTTTTCTAGATGTGAATCAAGTTTTAGTAAATTTGCTAATCCACAGTAATATCTCTTCTACAAACATCCCAGTAAAGCACTTCTCATGTGGTACCCCAGGAACAACTTACACGACAGCCTTGTTAATCAATGATTTCACAATTACACAGAACTTCATAAGTTACATTTTGCTTTTCTTCTCTTTGACAAGTTTTCTGAATTAAAGAAATATTCTTCATTTTTGTTGCAAGCTGGTTTCTAAACTTAAGTTTCTCTCTTTTTCCTGCTACAGAAAGCTATTTTCAGGTCTTTTTATTCTGACATAGAGGTCTTCGATTTTTAGTACAGTAAATTGCAACTATAAATTTGGATCGCACGTCAATGGTTATTTTCATTATAAAGCCAAAACACACTTCTTTCATCACTAGAAGGAGCCACTTCAAAGCTAATAGTAAAATTGACATTAAGGAGACATGAAGAAAGAAACGAGATAATGGAGAGGAGACTGGAGAATCAAATACAGGACCAATACATAAGAAAATGTGCATTAATTTGCAGCTGGCTGAAAAGTATATTATTGTTTCTTAATGAAATAAATTAATACCTTTGCTAATTATTTAATGTGTCTATTTTTTAAAAATGTTGTAAGACTGAAGATGTTTATGTGTGTATTTTGAAGGAGATAAATCAAAAGAGAACAGCAAATTAAATAGAAAACCTAGAGGGTCACAGAAAGGAATAAAGGGATTATCCAGAGCAAGAAAAAAAATGTAAGCAGAACACGTAAAGAAAGAAAGCAAATAAAATGTGTAAATGTCAGATAGGGAAAAGAATAGAAAGAGTTTGGGAAGCTGAGGAAAGGGGGGGAAGAAGGGATTCGCCTAGAATTAAATAAGCATTTTTGTAGTTCTTGCTTGACCAAAAAAATTCCTAAGAAAACTCATGGAAACAAAAAAGGATTTTGTATTACTCATATTTTAGAGGAAGTTTCCATCAGTAAAATTGTAAAAACAAAGTCTTATTCAACCAATGGAGAATAGGATTGATCAGCAGTTGACTAAACTTAAAAGCAACTCTTTCAAATATATGAATATTCCTATCTGTTAGATTGGGGTTGTAAATTTTGTAATTGCCCACCAGTTTCATGCACTCACTGAATGTCTTGGGTAGCCAGTGGCTGAATGTTATAAATTGCATCCCAGCACAAACAATCTTTCTGACTTCCGTATCAATAGGATCTTCCAGTAAAGCAAATCTTTAGTATTTCTTATCATCAATTTTCTTAAAATGCCATATAGTATATTCTCTGCATTATGTCTGATGCCATATGTTTTGAATAGGACATTATTATGACAGACAGTACTGTGGACATCCACATACTGTATAATGCTCATAATATATAACATTGTGCATCTACAGATTATATGGAAGTTACCTGCACCAATTGCACAAATGTGTAAGAAGGCATACTACATTACCCAGGGATGTTAGAAAAGAGAATAAATACTTTAAATAACTCTTTTCACACTCATTTCTCAAAGAAAATTTGAGACACAGGGTGCTTATCATCCATAGTAAAAAGTATAGGATAAAGTAGGCAGAATTCACAATAGACTTTAAGCAAAAGCTGACACAGAATATGGAAATACTAAATGCATAAATACATATCTTCAGTATTTACAGAGAGGAAGATTTAAATGTTTATTAAAAGAATTTAATTACCAATATACTGTGTTGCTAGGACCAGGCCACGGTGACATCATAAGAAAGAAATGCCTTTTTAAGCCAATGCCAGCTCCCCCTTTTATCCTGTCATGAGGGAGATTTTTTTTCCATGTTTTACTATTCACAAAAAGGCTCTGATTTGTCACATTAAATTAATTGTAGTTTTCAGCATGCCTGGGAGACCAACATTACACACCTCAGGGGAAGGTCTAACACATTCTAAAGGCTTGAAATGTAAGCTTAACCTCGCAGTGTTGTATTTAGCTCTGTACCTTTACATCAACTAACTTTTCACAGATTGCCTGTGTAATGGGATAATGGAAGTGTGAGGGGGGACACAGACCTCTCCATACAGAGCTGAGCTGGGTTTGAGGTGGTGACATCCGGGACTGGAATTACAGCAACGCCCTAGCCACAAATCTCTAAACACTAGTTTGTACATCAGGTTCAACATAAATTTTCCAGCCAAGAAAGCTGAAAAGCAGCCAAGGAAATATTAAAGCCACGTTAGATCCTGTTTACAGATTTAACCTCTCAAAAAGCTTAAAAAACCCCTCAACCATCAAGCCCAGCACTGCTAGCTCTATAGGACTAGGTATCTCAGCTGAAGCTAGCTTGAGCTGAAGTAATATTTTTGAGTAAAATGTAAACATGCTTTTAGATCTTAAAATTAGAAGTCTTTCTGCAATATATGTAAAGGACAACTTTTTGATTTTTTAATTCTTTACAGCAGATTTAATTCACTGAAGTAAAATTAATGCAGCAAAAAAGAGCAATGCTTATGAAACCCTTTAATTGATGAGCATGATTGCTATTTTCTTCCTCATTATCACCAGAAATCAGTTTACAAAATGTCATTTATAATTTTTTTCAGAAAACATTGCTGTACTTCCTTATGCGTTGTTTTTTGGACAAAACTGATTTCTTTTGCTGAGCTCTTGGAAATAATATTATATGCATTTGCTCGCTTGAGTTTATGAATGGCTGAAGGCTGCCATTTGATTAAAGAACAAACTGAATTGTCAATGCCTCCAAGCTAACATGCAGCAACAGTATGGGACCATGTTAGCCTTTCATGCTAAAACTACAAAAGAGTATAACACTCATAATTTTCTGGGTTTTGGCAGGGAAACTAAAGACCACAATTTCATGCACACAAAAAAAACCCCCACAAAACCAAACCAAAAATAAAAAAATATCCCTATAGGACTGCTGCTGACATTGCCAAGCCTTGCTAACATTCTACTGTGTTAGGAAAATTTCTAGCAGAAACCAAAGTATTGACACTGTTCTGCAAAAAGAAGGTCTGGTGGATAAATATAAACAAATTTAATTTTTTTGAGTATAGTCTTTATGGTTTCTTGCTTATGTTATAAAATCACGGGATACTGATTTTCTGTAGGTTGGCTCATCATGAGACCACACAAAGAAGCAATATGGGACATGACTAGCAAATTCATAAGTACTAAAAATATGTCTCCTGGCTTTGCTTAGTATCAGATACTGCAACTAAACCAAAACAAAACAACTCTACCACCACCATCAAAATCTCAAACGTAGCCCCCCCCCCGCCCCCCCACAAGAAAAACAAAAAACCACCAAACCCAAACTTGAATGGTTGCAGCTGTTGACTGTTAAAGGGGAAAATAATTTTTTGACAATCATATTAAATTATCACACTTGCAGTTCAAGAAAGAGACAGGAAGTAAGCAGACTAAAACTGAACAATTTCTGTTTAGCAAAGATAAAACAAATTCTTACTGTGGAAACAAATTTCTTCTTATGGAGTTAATTGCACTGTCAAATCTTCTGGTTGACATAAAGAATGGATGATTCAACATAGTTATCACTTGCTTGTCTATCTTGTGCTACTGCAAAAACAGGTTCACGGATCAAACAATTTCTCCCTTTAAAAAGTTTAAATTTTGTGTGACATATACAGCACTTCTGCACTCTCAAAGAGGAGCGAATCTGAGAAGAGCAAAGAAAATTCAAAATCTCCTATTGATAGATACAGAATGAAACTTTGGCATGAAAATCCCAGAATAAGTCTCATGGGGATAGTAAAGCAAGAGTCTTTTTAACCTTATGTAACTAATTGAGATTTGGTTAGGTGTCAAGAAAGGCAGTTGTCAGCATTATTGCTGTTTAATGATTTTCCTAAAAAAATTTGCCTCCATCTTTCAGGAGAACATGTAGCTGTATAGCATACAGCACTAGAACCTCAGTACAATATAATAAACAGCAATTTTGGTATCAGCTAAGGGAGTTGATTCAAGGTTTCTGCACCAAAACCCTCATAAAATCCCAGAAACCCCCAGGAGACTTTTTTTTGAGAAAGCAGTGCATTTGTTATGGAGCAGGCATAAACTGCTAAGTTTTTGATCATAACAGGTCTCTGCCTTACTGAAACTGATGAAAACTGTGTTCAAGGGACAGAGAAAATGACTTCTGAAACATCTGACATCTGGTTTTACAGAAATTGAGCAGTTTTTAAATACTTTTACAATCTTTAGGAGAGAACACCCTAAGAGATAAAACAAATTATAAACACATGAAATCTGTCAAAACACATGTTCTGCCTCCCAGTTGCTTTTTGCTCTCTATTAATATCCAGGGACTACAGATGTGCAGTACAATGTAAAAATTACATAAGAAAAAAATAGGTTTTTGGTTTTTGTTTTTTTTTCTGAGGTGATATACAGATTTGTATTGAATGTATTGAGTTCATTTGTGAGCTTTACAAAAAATTCAGGTATAGAGACAACAAAAACATTTAAAAACCTGAGTTGTCCTGTGATAACCCCATCTCACTGACATCAAAAAGATTACAAGGATCTCTGTATGAGTCAAACTAAAGAACCATCCCACCCAGTGCTTTGTTTCCAACAATGGGTAATAGGTCTTGTCTGGAACAAAGGAAATGTAAAGGGTTACTACCCTAGAGTACTATCCTAAGCTCCTACAATTTGTAGCTCAGTTTGGACTTCCTGACACAGAGCTTTGTAGCCTGATTTGACTTCTCTACCATGAGGAGACCCAACTGGAAAATTTCGAGCACCCATTCATCCTGGTGGAAGAAGTCCTACAGCTTAACTACAGCCTGGCTTATTCAGTTATTCCAAATTCGGACATTTTTCAGAAAGTACTCAGCTTTCTGAAATTCTTCACAGTTACCTTCACTGCCCTGAATAGCTTAATATATTTAACAAACTTTGTCACTTTACTATTTATCCCTTTACATATCATTTACATATATGTTAAACAGCACAAATGACAGTGACTCTACAGGTGACTTTTTTCCACTGTGAATGCAGAAAAATTATTCTTATTCTCTGCTCTTACTGCTCTTTCTTTTCTCTGTATCTTTTTTTTTTTTTTTAAATCCATGTGAAAGTATTCCTTTTTACCTGCTTAACTAGTATCCCTAAGAAACTTTGAAGGGGTAACTTTGCTAAAATTCTTTTTGAAATCCAAGCAGCCTATACTAAATTATACATACGTCTTACTAGCATGAAAATACCTTCCTCACATGTCTGTATACCATGGAGACTCATTATTAAGTTACATGAAATGTAGCTCCAAAGAAGTCCAAGAGCAAACCGTATGAAATAAGGGCACAATGCTATGTGAAGCAAAGCCATCAGCAGCATATTCCAATTTGCCTTTGGTTCCTTTAGCCACTGAGTTATTGTTAAGATATAATTTGTAGAACTGAATGAATAGACACATCAGCACACACAGAGAGATTATTAAAGCACATTCAGAAAAGTGTCCATTACAATAGTTACAAGTTTTGAATCTTATTACAGCAGTGACCTTTAAATAGAAAAAAAAATAATCTATGCACTAGTATATAAAGTATGAAAACATAATTAAGGAAAAACTTTCCCTGAAGTCTGTCTTGTTAAAGACAAAACACTTTCACTTGAGGAGAGAAAGAAGATGCAGTATATACTGTTGTATATACAGTATACAAAGGTTTTTTTATTGACTCAGAAAAGGACTTACATGATAATTTTAGTACAAATGCCAGCAATATCCCCTTTCATTCTACGATGATTAACTCCAGTGATATTTTTTCATTGTATAATACCCATTTGTCTGTTTTGTACTTGTCTCTTTCATCACTTTGTGACTTTTAAGAAGTAAACAGGGTTTGTTTGCTTATTAAGCAACTTTAAGTTTTAAACATCTTTCCATTGTCTTTAATATTAAATTTTGTTTTTCAGAGATTTTCCTAGCATACATCCTCTGAAAATTACAGATCAGCGTTATTATCTCATATTGACATCTCTAGATTTTTCAACAAAAATGAGCAAGTATTTCAACTATACTAGAAACATGTCATAACTTGATTTTATGTCTATAGGAGTTCTACTAGGTGACTGTTAACATTTTTACATTTGCTTTAAAAGGTGTTTAGTTGCAAAGCAGTGCGTGCCTGGCTGGCTATCTGGTGTAATAATACAAGGTTTTGAAAACAGACACAAATTCCTTTTATATGACTTATTATATATAGTAACAGGAGATGGACACATACTTAGTTAAGGTATAAGCTTGCAACATACTTGAAACACTCTTATATCTTAAGGAGCTGGCAGAGGAGCTTGCCAAGCCACTCTCTATCATTTATCAGCAGTCCTGGATAACAGGGGAGATCCCAGATGACTGGAGGTTGGCAAATGTGACGCCTATCTTCAAGAAGGGCCGGAAGGAGGATCCGGGG